>CAUYTI010032095.1:0-25061 GCA_963575145.1 Galago senegalensis | reverse complement strand
GTATTGGTCGATTTCCTTCAGATTGTCATATTTCTGGGAATAAAGTTTCTTGTAATATTCATTAAGGATTTTTTGAATTTCTAGGGGGTCTGTTGTTATTTCATCTTTACCATTTCTGATTGATGAGATTAGAGATTTTACCCTTTTTTTCTTGGTTAGGTTGGCCAAAGGTTTATCAATTTTGTTGACTTTTTCAAAAAACCAACTTTTTGATTTATTGATCTGTTCTATAGTCCTTTTGTTTTAAATCTCATTTAATTCTGCTGTAATTTTGGTTATTTCTTTTCTTCTGCTGTATTTGGGATTGGAATGTTCTTCTTTTTCCAGCTGCTTGAGATGTCCCATTAAGTTGTTAACTTCCTCTCTTTCTATTCTCTTGAGGAAGGCTTGCAATGCTATAAATTTCCCTCTTAGGACTGCCTTTGTGGTATCTGAGAGGGTCTGATAACTTGTATCTTCATTATGATTATGTTCTAAAAATTTGGTAATTTCCTTCTTGATCTCATCTCTGTCCCATCTATCATTCAGCATAAGGTTATTTAGTTTCCATGTTTTTGTATGAGTCTGCAGGTTCCTGTTGTTACTGAGTTCAACTTTTATTCCATGATGGTCTGAGAAGATGCATGGAATAATTTCTGTTCCTTTAAATTTGCTGAGGTTAGATTTGTGACATAAGATGTGATTGATTTTGGAGTATGTTCCATGTACTGATGAGAAAAATGTAGGATGAAATGTTCTGTAGATGTCTGATAAGTCCAGAAGTTGAATAGTTAAATTTAAATCTAAGATTTCTTTGCTAAGCTTCTTATTGGAGGATCTATCCAACACTGCCAAAGGAGTATTAAAATCTCCAACTATGATGGAGCTGGGAGAGATCAAGTTGCTCATGCCAGTTAGAGTCTCTTTTATAAATTAAAGTGCATTCTGGTTGGGTGCATAGATATTGATAATTGAGATCTCATCATATTGAGTATTGCCATTAAAAAATATAAAGTATCCATCTTTATCTTTGCTTACTTTTGTTGGTTTGAAACCTATTTTATCTGTGAATAAAGTTGCGACACCTGCTTTTTTTTGCTTTCCATTTTCCTGGAATATAGATGACCATCCCTTCACCCTGAGTCTATATTTGTCTTTTAAGGTAAGATGAAATTCTTACGTACAGCAGATATACAGTCTGAGTTTCTGTATCCAGCCAGCCAATCTGTGCCTCTTTAGGGGACAATTTAAGCCATTCACATTTATTGAAATTATTGATAAGTCTGGTAAAATTTTGGGTATCGAGTTTTTCAAAAGTTCAGTGGTCATTTTTAATCCTTTTGCCACTATATAAGTTGGAATTTGATCACTAGTTTCTGAGTTAGTTTACTTTTGTGGTGGAGGATTACACTGATCATTATGGAAGATAGGTCTGAGAATATCCTGGAGAGCTGGTTTAGTTATGACAAATTTCTTCAACACATGAATGTCATTAAAGTATTTAATTTCTCCATCATAAATGAAACTCAGTTTAGCTGGATACAGGATCCAGGGTTGAAAGTTATTTTGTTTTAGGAGATTAAATGTCAATGCCACCCTCTTCTGGCCTGAAAAGTTTTGGCAGAGAGATCTGCAGTCATTCTAATATTCTTCCCCTTGGAGGTTATGGTTTTCTTACGTGTAGCTGCTTGCAGGGTTTTCTCTTTCAGATTAACTTTAGTGAAGTTAATTATGATGTGTCTGGGGGATGTCTTATTTGGGTTGAGATGTGCTGGGTTTCTGAAGCTGTCTGCTATCTTAATTTCAGGATCTCATGGCATATCTGGAAAGTTCCCTTTCATAATTTCATGAAGAAGAGCCTCTGTGTTTTGTGAAGCAACTTTATTACCTTCAGGGATTCTTATAAGGCAAATATTAGTTTTCTTTGAATTATTCCAGAGCTCTCTGAGAGAATGATCCATTTTTACTTTCCTTTTCTGTTCCTCTTTGGACTCTTGGGCATGTTCTGAAACTTTGTCTTCTATTTCTGAGATCCATTCGTCTGCCTGCTGCATTCTATTTCCAAGAGATTCTACTGTATTTTTCACATCTTTTAGGGCTGCAATCTCTTGCTTCAGTGTTTCAAAATCTTTGGTGGTTTTGTCTTTGAATTCATTGAATTCTTGAGTGAACTTTTGGAATGCTCCTTAAATTTCTAATTCTATCTTTGCCTCTATTCTTTGCCTCTTATTTGCTATCCAAATTCTGAATTCGGTTTCTGACATCTCAGCTATCTGTTTATAAAAGGGACCTTCAGTTTCGTCTGCCACATCCTTTCTTGGTGGGGGGTGACCTACTCTAGTTATTCATATTACCAGAGCTTTTCCACTGATTCTGCCTCATGATTATTTTACCCCATTAGGCTTTTCCCCTTGAGCTTTGTCAAGGGCCCGTACGGTGTTACAGCCTAAGAGTCTGGGGACCTGTTTGGTATGATGAGGCTAAGTGGCTCTGTTTTGTTTTCAGCTGGTCTCTGTCCTACCCTAGTGAATCAGTTACTCTTGGTTGAAGTCTCAGCTGTAGAGAAATACTGGCAATTAGTCACCTCACCCCCCACAAACAACAATTGGGCAAGGAAAATCAAACCTTCCCTCGACCATACACCCAGTGTGTCACTTTGGATAGTCCTTGGGTGATTTTCCTGGTTCAAGGGGTCCAGATAAGTTATCCTAATCAGCACCAATCTCAGGTAGGAGAGTTCAAATGTCTCCAGCACCTAGATAAGAGGGATCTGTTGGCAGCTCAGATATAACTTGCTCCAGTGTTCCATGAGGGCAAAAGGACCCACCCAGCAACTGAATTAGTCTGGGAAGGTGGATACCTCCTTCCCCACCTTGCACCCAGTCACTGGTAATCCTACAGGGCTGTGACCAAGTTCAGTCCAGTAAGCAAATTCTCCTGGGGTTTACGGCTGCCAAAGTCACCAGGAAATCTGAGTCTGGCAGGGGGATCTTGGGTGTTTAATTTAGGCTTGGGAAGTTCACTGAGTTCCAGCCCCATGCCTTCTGTCCCAGCTAAATTCCTCTGCAAGTCAGAGGCTGCTAGAGCTGATAAGAAACTCAGCCCTGGGCAGCAAGAAATTATGGTTTACACTCACATGTCAATTCTAGCCTCTGCCCACTGCCTTTGTCTCAGCTATATTCCTCTGAGGGCTAGATGCTAATGGTCTCTTTACTCACAACTTCCCAAGTCCCTTCCACTGGTGGCTGCTGTATGGAACTTCTGGTTGCCCAGAGAGACAGGGCATGCCTATCCAGAATAGCATCAGGTAGCTCCTGTATGGCTTCCTCCGAGCCAAGGTTCTTCTCCTCATTCCCGTGCCACAGAGTCAGCACAGAGCAGCACCAGCCCTTTCCCCCTCCACTCCTTTCAAGGAAATGCCCAAGATACTGGACTCCATGGGTAAAAAACCTCCAGACCTCGAGGTGAAAGTGGGAGTGGAATCCTCAGAGTTCAGAGTTGTAGGTAGGGAATATATATAGTTTTATACAGTTTTACAGTTTTATGCCTGGCAGGAGGGTGCCATGGCCTGTCAGTAGGGATAGGAGGTCCAGTTTTTAGGGGGTCTCTCCCATGGGATAGAGTGAGAGGATGTTTGAACTCTGCTCGCTTGTTTGTGTGGAGTAAACTACGAGCCCTTCTTATGGGGGAGAGGACTCCCATCCACTTGGTGGTGGATTTTGTACCTTTTGATTGTAATTTTGGGGTCGCAGCTCACCTCAGCAAGGTTGAAGTGTGTTCTTCAATCTTCTCTCTTGGCTCTGCTCCAAACCATCAGCTCCCTTGCTAAACTTCTGTTCTTTAAGTCTCTTTCTGGACAGAAGCCTCTGTAAAAAGCTGGCTGCAGTCCACCATCTTGCCTCTGCTCCCTCTTTTCCTTCTTTCTGTCCTTTCTCCATTACTTCCTTTATAACTTTCAGAAAAGTTTAAAGAGAATAAGTGAATTATGAGTTTAAGGGTATTGTAACACTTCAACATACTATAGTGGTTAGGAGAGGTTTATATTAAATTTTTTTTTAAAAGGCTAACTGTGGGAAACTGAGAGAAGATAGCTCACAATTTCCACTCTAAAACTTCTTTTATTATTGTGGTTCAACCAAAACTATAAAAATTTAAAAGAAAAATTCTAGTTTGCTTTATTTTTATTTTTTCTTATATTTGTTTATGTATTAAGCTTTCCCAGAGAAATAGAACCAATAAAATATTTATAGATACTTTAGAAAAAGATTATCATGAGGAATTGGCTTAAGAGAATTTGGAGGCAGAGAAGTCCATGATTTGATACCTGAGAGCTGGAGACTGGGACAGTCTCTGGTGAAGTCCAGCCCAACACTGAAGGGCTGAGAACTAGGGGGAGCCAGTGCAGGAGTCCTGGTCCCAGTCTGAAGGCCAGAGAAACAGGCATGCTGAGTCAATCCACAGGCAGAGAAGAGAAGGGAAAGAGAGGAGAATTTACCTTTCCTCCAGCTTTTTGTTCTTTTCCAAGCCCTTAATAAATTTGATGCTGCCCACTCTGGTAAGGATGAATCTTCCTTATTCAGGCTACCAGTTCAAATGCTGATGTCTTCCAGAAACACTCTCACAGACATACCAGTTCCTAGGAGTCCCTTAACCCAGTCAAGTTGACATGAAATTAATCATTGCAAGTCCATTCCTTGTAAATTTGGCATCCATAAGTATCTATTAAGCAATAGTATTTACACAAAGATAAAACAAGATCATAATTTTCTACCTAACATGATGTGACAGTCCTATGTGCAGCCAATGGTGCACGGTCCCTCCACATGGGATGACCATCCCTTCACCCTGAATCTATATTTATCTTTTAAAGTAAGATGAGATTCTTATATGCAGTGGATATCTGGCCTGAGTTTTTGTATCCAGGAGCCAACCTGTGCCTCTTTAGAGGACAATGTAAGCCATTCACATTGATTGAGAATATGTATAAGCCTAGTAAAATTTGGGGTATTGAATTTTTTGAAAGTTCAGTGGACATTTTTAATCCTTTTGCCATTGTGGAAGTTGGAATATGATAGAAAGTTTCCGAGTGAGTTTACTTTTGTGGTGGAGGCTTGCACTGGTCATTACGGAGGATAGGTCTGAGAATATCCTGGAGAGCTGATTTAGTTATGGTAAATTTCTTCAACATATGAATGTTATTAAAGTATTTAATTTCTTAATCATAAATGAAACTCAGCTTAGCTGGATACAGGATACAGGATTGAAAGTTATTTTGTTTTAGGAGATTAAAAGTTGATGACCACTCTCTTCCAGCTTGAAAGTTTTCAGCAGAGAGATCTGCAGTCATTCTAATATTCTTTGGTGAAGTTAATTATGATGTGCCTGGGGGAAGTCTTATTCGGTGAGTCATGCTGGGGTTCTGAAACTGTCTGCTATCTGATTTTCAGAATCTCTTGGCATGCCTGGAACGTTTCCTTTCATAATTTCATGAAGAAGAGCCTCTGTGTTTTGTGAAGCAACTTTGTTACCTTCAGGGATTCTTATAAGGCAAATATTAGTTTTCCTTGAATTATTCCAGAGCTCTCTGAGAGAAGGATCCATTTTTGCTCTCCATTTCTCTTCATCTTTGAGCTCTTGGGCATGTTCAAAGGCTTTGTCTTCAATGTCAGAGATCCTTTCTTCTGCTTGCTCCATTCTATTAGCAAGGGATTCCACCATACTTTTCAGATCTTTAAGGGCTGCAAACTCTTGCCTCGGTGCGTCAAAATCTTTGGTCATTTTATCTTTGAAATCATTGAATTCTTGAGATATCTTTTGGATAATTTCTTGAAATTCTAATTCTCTCCTTTCCTCCATTCTGTTGATCTTGTTTGCTATCCATACTCTGAACTCAATTTCTGACATCTCAGCCATTTGCTTATGAATAGGATCTTGTGCTGTATCTATCATATCATTCCTTGGGGGAGTTGATCTACTCTGATTATTCATGTTGCCAGAGTTTTTCTGCAGGTTCTGCCCCATGTTTGTTTTGCTAGATGGGCAGATAAGATGAAATTGGATTGGGAGTTCCTATGGTTGTGGTCAACCTGCCCTTTGTTAAGGATCTGGGACAGATGGCTGCAGGTTTTTCCCTACAGCTTTGCAAAAGACCCATATAGTATTACAGTCTGAGGCTGAGGAAACCTCCATGGTGTGGTGGAGCTAGGTGGGTCTGTCTTGTGTTCAGCTAGTTCTTGTCTGATCCAAGTGGATCAGTAACCCTGGTGTAGTCTTAACTGTGGAGAGGTACAAGCAATTAATACAGCCCACCCCCTGTGTATATCTATTGGAGGAGGAAAATCAACCCTTTCTGTTTCTATACAACCAAGGTATCAACCAAGAGGGAGCTTGGGAAATTGGTCCAAGATAGGAGATCCAAACCAATAGACCCAGTCTGTATGACCCCTCAAGTGGGAGAGTTCAAAAGGTCTCCAGCAACTAGAAGGCAGAGGTCTACTAGCTGCTCAAATTTGGCTTGCACCAATGCTCTGTGAAGTCAAAAAGGCTTGCCTGTTAGTAGGGTTGGACCAGGGGTCTGAGTCTCTTTCTCCACTTTGCTCCTCTTTCACGTCCAGTCACTGGTGGTGCAACAGGGCTGAAGTCCTGCTCCCTCCAATGAGGGAGTTTGTGCCTGTCAGAGTCAATGGAAGGTCAATGCCCCTGCAGCTGGCCACAACCCTCTGCTGCCAGCTGGTTGGGGGAGCTGAGGCCTGCTTGCCTCAGGTACTCAGTAGGCACTCACTGGCTAGTGTTCCACTTGGTCTCAATCTAATCTTGAAGGTAGCAAGTCAGTGAATACTTTTCTCCCATAGCCACTGAGCCTTTGTTCCCACCACTCTGCAGCACTGATATCCCTATAGAGTGAGTTCTGGTTTCCTCTGGGAGACAGCAGAGTTGGGGTGGTGTCTCTTCAAAATTAGACCCCGGTGGGCTCACTCTATTGAAGTTGGATCTTTGTGAGAAGTGACCATGTGCAGCTCCCAGGGTGACTGCCACAGCTAGGGAGTTCTGGATGTAGGAGCAACTTTGGGAGTGCAGGCACATGGATCCAGCAGCAGGGCTAGGGAGGCTGCAACAATTCTGGTAGTTCCAGTGACTTCAGCAAGGAGAGTGCTCAGCACAGTGACTTCAGCAAGGAGAGTGCTCAGCACAGGAGTCTGGTCAGGAGGCTGGGAGGGTGCAGGAGGTGGGGAGCGATGACTGGAGAGTGCTGGCTCTGGTAGTCTTAGGCAGGTTGGCTGTGGGGGGGCCAGACGTGGGGGGTACAACCCGAGGATTGCCAGCTCTGGCAGTCACAGGCAGGCTGGCAAGTCCTGGGGAGCGCAGCCTAAGGTGCCCCAGCTCTGGCAGTCACTGGCGGGCAGCCAGGCACCAGGAACTCAGCCCTGGGAGTGCTGGCTCTGACTGTTACAGGTGGGCCGGAGGTCGTGGGGGGCCAGGCAGGGTGGGGAGTAAGGTGGGGGAGCAGGCATGGGGAGCACTGGCTCTGGCAGTCACAGGCCCCCGGCAGCAGGGTGCTTGGTCTGGCAGCGGTGGGGGACTGTGTTCCTGAGCCTCCTCTCACAGTCTATGTGGGCAAGGAGGGAGGGGTGGACTGGGAATTCAGAATGACAGTGAAAATGTTAGTTCAATTTCTCTGCCTGGGAGAGAATGTTTGGAGTCTCATCAGGATTCCTCTAGGGAAGTAGACCCCACTTCCTATAGCTCTCACACGTGGGGTGAGACAATAGGTCCTCAGTTCACCGCACACCTGTAGAAAACCTGTAGAAATTGGCTGTCTTGGAGTTGCAGCCTGCCTTAGCAGAGGTGACCTGCAGATATTGCTCCTCTCTCCTGGGTGAGCTTTTAGTGCAACTAAAACAAATTGACAGTCACAGCTTCAGATTTTCACTGATCTTGCTTGAAAAACATTATTGCAAACTGTATCTTAGCAGAAGTACTTTTTAAAAGTAAAAATGAATTATTTGTGACAAATCATCTCATAGTGCACCTGCTGAGAAGGTTTTGCATTGCCTAATAAAATATATGAAAAAGCTATGCAATTAAAACTTCAGCATTAAATATATTTCACTTTGCTAATGCCTTATATCACAGGAAGGGCAATGACAAACATGTATCTGTATTCCTAGAACATTAAAAAAATAATTAGTACTTGAAAAGGTTACTACGAAGATCAGATTTGCTGTGGGCTTTAGCTGAAAGGGTGAGGGACACACCTTGTCTTCTGGTTGATGTCGCTATCGTTGGCATGTACACACTTGTACTCCCTTAGAACTAGTTTAGTTCAGACCTAGTTCACATGTTCCCCATCAGAGTTTCACAGTACTTGCACTGAGGAAGCCTCCAACAGCAGTCACATTGTCACTCACAGTGTCTGTCTATGAGGTACCTGGCTGACATGCCTATCCCTTCAATTATTCAAAAGGGTAGAAGTGGGATCTTACAGTCAGGAGTTTAAAAACTGAACATTTAATGCTGAGGACTTCCATACCCTCACAAGACCTTTTAATTGAAAGACCAGTTAAGTTGTAAGTGAAATTCACTACAAAACATATTTCTACAAAAATAATTCTCATTCATAAATATATTTTTAATTTCCAACGGGTATAGCATAGATTCGAAGCTTTGCATATTTCTATGATCTCTGGGGCCTGTGTAACAGCATTACTTCTCTGGTGCCTGTGCATATAACAGCAATGTTTGTACATACAGGCTTCTGTTGTGTTTTTTTGTATAAACATTCATTCTTTGATTCACTATTTCAAGTAGTCCTTTCAAATTATTCCTTTATTTATTCACAAAATATGTTTTATTGCACTGGGTTTGAGTGATGTAGAGATCAAAGTGGTCCCTACCATTAAGAAATTCAAGGTTCATGGAAGAAATAGATGTGTAAATTTACAGTTATGTGGCAGTGGGGTTAGTGTCATGATTGGGTTGTGCCCAAGGTGCTTTGGGAACTTAAAAGGGAGATGCCTGACACCCCCGGGTGTTGGAAGAATGCTAGCAAAGACTCTCCAGAGAATGGTTCACTTGAGAGTGTTTTAGAAAATGGGAATAAATTAGTTACCTGATGAGCAGGAGGACGGTGTTCTGAGGATAGCCAGCAAAGGAAGCATGTGATCACATGTCATGTTTGGGATTTGCACTTGGGTGCAAGTGGGCTGACAGTGGGAAATAGGATTGAGCAGCATTTGGTACTCCTGGACTCTTGTCCTCAAGGTGATTGTCAACCTCTGGAAGATTCTAAAATAGGAGAAAATGACCAGAATTTTAGTCTTAACAGTTCATCTGGGAGCAAGTGGGGAATTAGATTGCAGAAGGAGATGGAAGGAGAATTATGCAATAACAGCAACGAAAGTGGGATGTGACAGCTGTTCTGATTGGATCATCATGAGGCAGGACAATGAGGAGAGGGAAGATGTGAGACTTAGTTGTAAGCAGAGTTAACAGGGCATGGGATCCACTGAGCTTTGTGGGATAAGGGAGTGTTGGCAACGTAGATAGTAGTTTCATTCAAGATGCCAATGAAAGTGGAAAAAGTATTATACTTTGAAGAAACTTGGATTTAATTCTTGCTTTTTGAAAAAGCTAAATGCATAATTTTGTAGATCATTTAACTGCTGTGAGCCTGAATTTACCTTCAACTGCAAAAAAATGGGAGGTCAGCCTGCATGGTCTCCAGAGATATTTTAGCACTGGAATTTTGATTACAGAAAATTTCCACATCATCAGTCTCATTAAATACATGTACAGCTTTATTCCTAAACTACCATCCAGGAACAACAATTTATGATAAATTTTAGGAATCAAAAGGTGAGGGCAAAAGGGTATGTGGCACTCTGTATGGTAGCCTTTTCTTTACTGGGCTAACGCAAATTTTTAAATTTACCAATACAATAGAAATAGATGATGGTCTCATATTCTTTATGATTAGTTTTTCCAAACTTTAATTAAGTAATTAATTTAGGTATGTCATAATAACTAGATTCTTATGTTTATCCAAAGAAAAAAGTTTCTAAAGCAACATTAAAATATTCCAGCCATTTATCATCATTTGAGCTTTGATAAGACTATCAAACATAAATTGGGGGAAGATTCCCTATTTAACAAATGGTGCTGGGTGAATTGGCTGGCGTCCTGTAGAAGACTGAAACTGGACTCCATCTTTCACCATAAACAAAAATTGATTCTCTGGATAAAAGATTTAAACTTAAGATATGAAACTATAAAGATACTTGGAGAGAATATAGGGAAAACATTTGAAGTAGTTGGCCTGGAAGAATATTTTATGAGGAAGACCCCACTGGCAATTGAAGCAACACCAAAAATCCATTACTGGGATCTGATCAAACTAAAAAGCTACTGCACAGCCAAGAACATAGCAAGTAAAACAAGCAGGCAGCTCTCAGAATGGAAGAAAATATTTTCAGGTTATGTTTCTGACAAAGGTTTGATAACTAGAATCCACAGAGAACTCAAACCAATTAATAAGAAAAGAACAAGTGATCCCATTTTATTGTGGGCAAGAGACTTAAACAGAAGCTTCTCTGAAGACAGGCATATGGCCTACAGACACATGAAAAAATGCTCATCATCTTTAATCCTCAGAGAAATACAAATCAAAACCACTTTGAGATACCATCTAACTCCAGTAAGAGTAACCCACATAACAAAATCCCCAAATTACAGATGTTGGTGTGGATGTAGAACACCTCTGCACTGCTGGTGGGAATGCAAACTAATACATTCCTTTTGGAAAGAAGTTTGGAGAACACTGAGGGAACCAAAAGTAGACCTGCCATTCAATCCTGCAATTCCTCTGCTAGGTATATATCCAGATGATCAAAAATCATTTTACAACAAATATATTTGCATCAGAATTTTTACTGCTGCCCAATTCATAATTGCCAAGTCATGGAAGAAGCCCAAGTGCCCATCGACCCATGAATGGATTAACAAATTGTGCTATATGTATACCATGGAATATTATGCAGCCACAAAAAGATGAAGACTTTACCTCTTTTATGTTTACATGTATGGAGCTGGAACATTTATTCTTAGTAAAGTCTCTCAAGAATTGAAGAAAAATTATCCAATGTATTCAGTACTATTATGAAGCCAATAGATAATCACCCACACTTTCATATGAATGATAAAATTTAATAGCCCAGAATGAAGGAGGGAAGAAGAGGGGGAGGGAAGGGGAGGGAGGAGGCTAGATGAAGGGAGGGTAATTGGTGGGACCTCACCTATTGTGCATAATGCAAGGATACATGTCAAATCTATTAAGAGTAGAGTATAATTGTCTTAACACAACAATTAAGTAAGTGAGGTGAAGGCTTTGTTAACCAGTTTGATGTAAGCATTCCAAATTGATACAAAATCAGCACATTGTACCCCATAAATGCATTAATGTACACAGTTATGATTTAGTAAAGAGAAAAAATAAATAAAATTTAGAAATTTTAACTAAATTAAAAAAAAATAAAAATCTTAACTATAGACCTGTATTAAACTCTTAGAGCAATCAGCTTAAAGTATTAGCATTATAAGTATCTCCTATTTAACATTTATAAGTTTATAAATTTATACATTTATACATTATAAGTATCTCCTATTATTCTTTAATAAGAATTAAAAATTTTAGATTGTGAAGATTTCTTTGTAATTACAGTGTAAGATACATTTATTATTAAAGTTGAGCAAAATTTGGGGAGTATAACTTTTGGTCTTTTTTAAAATACAAAGCTGCTAAGATTTTATCCCCCTTGTTTCCAAGCTCTTTGCTCACTCTAACTACTAACGGTCTAGTCCTGTGCTGTGCCACAGGGAAGAGCTCTCACCTTAGCAACTTCTAACATCAGTGGCTTTATTTTTCTTTCCTTTTCTAACACCTGCCACCAGTTCAGTCATCAGAGCATGTAATGTTTCTGGGATGTTCATTTTCTGTCTTCATGTGGGCTGCTGTTCCTCCCCTGAATGTCCTCCTCTCCTCCAACCTGAGTAACTGGTACTGAGGTGTCCCTTTTTCTTGGCAAACTTTGGTGACCACTCTCTACGGTTCCATTTCTGATGAGTAGGTCCCACATCTCACTCCCCACCTCCACCTTCCACTTTGTTGCAACATCTCATTGGTGCCTTGGCTCTCTGCCCAGGCAATCCATGAAGGCCCCCACCTGTCTCTCCCCTCCTTCTGACCGGAGCTGGGTTGTACCTGGCACACAGCATGTGCTTAATAAACTGGCCAAGTGAGTGAGCTCGGTAAGTGCTCAGCAGCTCTTCTGAGAGGTGCTTGGCATAGGTGCTCCATTTTGCTCCCTTGGTAAAGACTCTTTGACTGTCCTGTGAAGGCTGCACGGGTGAGTGTGAGGCGGGGGGCCAGCAGTACTTTCTTCCAGCTGACCACACTTAGCTCTGCCTAGTCCTCAGTTCTGAAAGACCAAGTATTTTGATTTTTAATGATTTTTTCAGTTGAGCAAGAGAACCAAATCAATTTGATTAAACTTACATCTTTATAAAACAGGTAAGATTACTGATATGTTACATAAGTGCACCCATAATAGCAGATTTTTCTTTTATTTCTGAAATTCACAACAGATTATAAATATACATTATCAAATTGCTTCACTTTTGATTGACATTTTCTTCTACTTCTTTGTAACCAAAAGTTGTGATTTAATATCAAGATGTACACAAGGTGCATCAGTAAAACAATTGTTTTGCTCTTTAAATTTAATAACGACCTAAGTCTTGACTTCTTTTTATTCCTTTGGCATCCTGCTACTCCAAGTCCTTACTCACCATTACTTCAACATCACGATGGCTTCCCCACTGACTCCACTTCCCATTCCACACAGAATCTGCCCTACTGACTCCCAAGTGACCTCCTGGGAGCACCTCCTGGTGAGACCCAGCATGTGGTGATTTTCTTCAGGACATCTCTTCTTCCAGGCACTTTTACAATGAAGTTCTCACTCCTTAGCTTGGTGCATTTAGAAAGCCAGATCTGGATGAGGGTTCAAATCAACTTATCTTCACAGCCTCTTCTTTTCTGTTATATGTTATAAAATCAGGGAAATTAGAATCACTGAATTACTTAAGCACATGCCGCACTTTACTAATGGCATTATTTTATTCTAGCTTGACATTTCCCTTCCTCACACACTGTTTAACAGTCACATCTCACCTCAACACCACAGTGCCTGAAAAACATGTTGCTAGCTGTCTGGTTCCTTTATCAAGCTTCTGTTACTCCTTTCAGAAAATATAATCTCCTTGTTGGTGTTTTTGTGGAATATTCCTGATAGCCTAATCATTCTGTTAATACAATTAGGCATGCACATTTTGTAGGAGACACTGAGAGCCAGGTGGCCTCTGGGTGAGATGTTCTGCAGCTTGGGGGCGGACCCTCAGGTAACTCATCTGCAGGTGTTAAAACTGGAGTCCTCAGAAGAGAGCCTGAGCTCCTGGCAATCCTTAAGCACTCAGTCATTGTCTAATATTCCCCTCACCTGTCATATACTCGCTCAATAAATAGCTACTATGGAGGTTGCCTGGGGCTACCCTGCACCTATGTTTAGCCCGCCTCTTGCAAGCTTGTACTTCTCTCTATGTCATGCCTGTTTCTTTCGTGTAGGTACAGGGCATCAGGGGTCATGACACATTTAACTCCAATAACCGGCATTGAGGCCCTGGGGCTAACCTCTGTTGTGATGGCTTTGGGTATGCAGTGGCACAAAGACACTACCCCTGCACACAGGCCTGGGGGCGGAGGTGCAGCCTGTCATGCTCCTTTTCCTGATATGAGGTTTCAAGTTCAGAAAATTCTGCTATTTGTTTCCATGTATGTTGCTGAATCATGTTATCTGGCCCTATCAGGAAATATTTTGTAAGTTCCCAAGGTAACTAATTTATTATGGGGATATATTCATTTCCTGTATCAGAGGCATCACCTTCTAGATATGGAGGACATTGTAACATCAAATTAGTCACCTGAAGCATCTCTACGAAATAGGAGCAGAGTTTGCAGCAATTTGGGGGAATTTTTCATTCAGCTTAGGGAAAAGCTGAAAGAAGTGATTTACTCTACTATCAAATATCTAGTGGGTGAGCACCTTTCCTGCTAGAAGCAAGGTCTGTTATCTTTGGATATACAGAACATGACAGATACGAACTCCTCTTTTTTGCCTTTTTCTCTATATTTGGAGCTCTATCTTAACAATGCCACCATTATCTTCCACATATTATGGTAAAATTGCTAGCTGCTTAATTCTCTTTTCATTTGTCAGTTGACTTAAACTGGAGTTGAAAGGCACATTTGTTATCACAACTAGAGACAGTCTGAGCTCTTCACTGGAAATCCGGGGTCACTGTGGTCTCATCTGTAAACATGTTTATGGTAAATCGTTAAAGCTTGTTTTTTCTGGCATTGACTATTCATCTGTTTCATATTGGGTCTTCTTTTGCCTTTCAGAAGGTGATTCTTACCCACTGTGAGACTTGTAGATCACCTTTTTTTTTTCATACCCCCATGGTCCATGGTCTGTGATTTTTGCCTAATGTATCAGAGATACCTGAGAATCTAGTAAACAAAATACTATACTAATTGGTTTATATTTATAGACAATGAGATAATTACATATATGACAAAATAAATACATGTGTAAATAAAATGTGCTGGTATTTAAGCCAATTTAACATGATTTTCTTAAAGGAGATGTTTCTGGAGTTGGTCCAGGGGTCCAGGGGTAATCTAACACATTCCTCTCTGCAAATGGCTTCCTGGGTACTTTTTCAACTTGGTATGAAACATAGGACTATAGGAAGGTTTCCTTATCTTTTCTTACTCGATCAACACTAATTTGTTTACCCTTATCATGTGTGTATGTAATTCGTACTATTTTGAGCTTTTTAGGACACTGTTAAAGAATTCGTGAACTTAGGTTGGAACACAGCCTCTTCTTGAAACTTGGAAAGGATATAAATACTGATTGCTTAAAACTTGTTAAAAAATAATAGATCCTTTTTTTTGTTTTTACTTACACTTTGTTTTTACTTACAGTTTAATTAAGAATACATGCAGCAACTCATAAAGTCAAGTGAAGAAAACCCCCATAAAGTGTTAAATAATACATCTGCACTGTAAGGCACAGACTAACGGAATTAAAACAAACAAACAAATCAAAAATCTCACCTTCCTATCTGCTGGAGCTTCAAGCAGTGCTCACATTAATGAGACACAAGCATCCTGTCTTGCTTGACACACATCACAGATGTGTTCTGATGTCCATGGGTCAGACAGCATTTCTGAGACTTAGGCTTGTGGTAGAAAATGCCTTTCTGCAGTTCTGAAGGGCTCAGAGCTGTCCTGACAGGACCTGCAACAACAGATGGTCTCTCTGGCAGAGAGAGATCTATGCCTAATCCTATGTTATTTAATACAAAAGCAAAACTGTCAACTGTTTCAGGGAAAACATAGAGCCCGGAACTTAAGAATTGATGAGTAAACATGAAAGAAATTCACATGAAAATATTTGGTTTAAAATGCATTTTAATTTTTCAGTCTAAACACACATTGTTGCTGATTTGGAATCCTAAACCACTGTCTGGATTTAAAAAAAAAAAGAGCCTTGGAAATTTAAAATTTATTTTTTAAATATGTAAAAGTATTCACACAATTAAAAATAAAAAATAATACATCTTTCTTGTAGAAAATACAAATAGTATAAATATTTGGAATATAAGAAATGAACTTTTAATTCTACTTCTTAGAAATCACCACTCCTAATTAGATGGATAGATGCTTTTTTTCTATATATTTAATATATGTGTTTGCATAATTGGTTTTTTTGCTAAAATATGGTAGTGTTTGAAATATTCTTTGAAATTTGTCAATACAAAAGATTTAAATTAATTAAACTGGCCAGGCATGGTGGCTCATGCCTGTAACCCCAGCCCTCTGGGAGGCCAAGGCAGGTGCATTGCCTGAGCTCAGGAATTTGAGACCAGCCTGAGCAAGAGTGAGACTGTCTTGGCTAAAAATAGAAAAATAGCTGGACATTGTGGCAGCTACTCAGGAGGCTGAGGTAGGAGGATTACTTGAGTCCAAGTTTGAGGGTGCTGTGAGCTATGATGATGCAGCAGTCTACCCACAGGACAGAGTGAGACTGTCTCCAAAAAAATTAATTAAACTAAAATCTGTATTTCAATTTATGATCTTAAATAAACACAACCTGTAATTTTTCTAAGGAGAACAAAGTAGAAGAGAACTATTTTGGTGCTATTTTATATAATAAGACAATTTCTTACAGAGGTATGTGAAAAAAATGAGAAGAAATTAGTATGTAAATATTTTTAAACAAATTTATTCAACTAAAATTAGATGCCTGTTATGTGTGAAGCACTGTGCTAGGTTTTATGTGTGCAAATAAAGGATATGACCTGAACCTGAAGCATCTAATAAGCAAGAGGGATAGAAGAAGACAGAGTATTATAGAAGAGTATTGGGGAGGAGCCATGGGAGCACAGACACGTGCACCCCAAGTAGGAGCCATGGGGGCACAGACACGCATACCCTGAGTAGGAGCCATAGGAGCACAAAAGACACATGTACCCCTGAGTAGGAGCCACAGGAACACAGACACGCTCATCTAGAGTAGGAGCCATGGGAGCACAGACATGTGCACCCCAGGTAGGAGCCACAGGAGCACAGACATGTGCACCCCAGGTAGGAGCCATGGGAGCACAGACATGTGCACCCCAGGTAGGAGCCATGGGAGCACAGACATGTGCACCCCAGGTAGGAGCCACAGGAGTACAGACACACATACCCCTGAGTAGGAGCCACAGGAGCACAGACACACTCATCTGGAGTAGGAGCTATGGGAACATAGACACGGGTACCCCTGATTAGGGGCCTCAGGAGCACAGACACGCTCATCCTGAGTAGGAGCCATGGCAGCACAGACACAGACATGTACACCCCACGTAGGAGCCATGGGAGCATGGACACATGCACCCCACATAGGAGCCATGGGGGTACAGACATGTGCACCCCGGCCAGTGGAGAGAAGCAGGTAAGCAAGGGCTCCTAGGATCCAAGGATCTTCATTGCTGAGTAGTTTTTTGAGTGGTTAAGGACTTTGCATTTCAGGACTCAGATGGATTCATAAATTCTAAAATAATCTCAGGGAAATGAGAGAAATGTCTAACCCTGGCACATTTGCGAAGTCTGTTATCCTGCCTGGTGATCCTTCCTTTGTAATGAAGCAAATCAGCAGGGTTGTGTGACTTTGTCTGGTGGCTTCTGGAGACTGGGTGGCTGCAGGAAGCACAGGTGGGAGTGATGAGTCAGGGACCACGCACCCCTCAGAGAGGAGAGGGCTGCAGATTGATGGTGTGAAAAGGAGACTCGAGGCCTGAAGGGCTTTAGTCACATGCAGTGACTCAGGTCATGAAGTCAGATGACAGGATATGAGGGGCAGGGAAATGTAACTTAAAGCAGCTGTGCTCTGTGTTGTGTTAATGTGGGTCTGAGCAGCTGAGGCAGAGTAAAGTAAAGCTCTGTGAATTGATGAGTTTTGATTTCTAATAGAAAAAGCCTTGTCAGAGTTAAAAGGGGATTTATTTATAGGACATTGTGCTGTAAGTTAAGTTTTTTCAAATTAGATAGGTCACCTCCTTTAAAGGAAAAGAGGACAAATTCCTCAGACTGGACCCCTAAACCACACACACTTCCTGCTGTATCTTGAGTTTTCAGCACCCAGGCCAGGGGCTGCCCATAGGTGATACTAAATATTTGTTGAGTTAGTGATCAAACTAATAAACACATTAATAAAGTAACAAAATTAAGGCTAGAACTACGACTAATTAATGCCAATTTGTGACCTTTTAAGAATTCATCCTCCTTAAAACATTGAGTTATATTGATAACATTTCTTTGGGGTTTGTTAGCATGGTTGTGTATAGTGAATTCAGAAGCCATTTGGAATTATAAAATATTATTTTTTCATTTAAGTAGAAATTTCATATAGCACTGGACTCGAGTGAAATTGATAATAATTTTGTGCTAATCTGATATAAAAATGAAATCATCTGTAATCCTGTATGTGTCTAAGTTATATACTGCAGACTTCTAAAATAAACAGATGTGCCATGTAAGTGTCCTTTCCCACTCAAGAGCTATAAACACTCTCCTAATGTTTAACATTGCTGTCTTGAATCCAAACAGAAGGATTCAGAAGTGTAGGGTAATTAAAACAGTATTTGTAAAAGTTTGCAAATGTTGCACCCAATTGCTTATTTTACTTAAGACAGAATTTACAAATGCAGAATACAAATGAGATAGAAGGAATTTTATGGATGTTTTAGAATGTGTGACAGCTTATATGGCTATAAAAGTAAGAATTGTCTTTATAATACCATTTAGTGGTAAATTTATCATTTTTAGCTCTTTTTTCTCTTCCTCCCTCCATCCCTCACTTTCTTCCTTCCTCTCTCTTGTACTTGTTCTTACTAAGATAAATCAGTAAACAAGTCCAAATTCTAATTAATAATCTCATGCATGGAATATACCATGAAAAATTATGTTTCTTTCATTGGAAAATAATATAAATTGACCTTCTCTAGATATTTCTAAACACCTAGAGCTTTTGCTTTTACATTCTGTATTGGTGATCTTTGCTTGGTCAGCAAGTCAGGTTTGGTTTTGTTGTTTTGTGTTTTAAATGATTAATCAGAGGTAAGATTTTTAGTAAAGTTGGTAAAGAATCACTTAATATGAATTACACTCAGAGACCTGTGAGTTACGTGAGTTAATGTTGAGCTAAGCTAATTGCTGATTACATCTTAAATTTTTCTTTAAAAAATCATTTAAGATAAATTTTTATCCAAGAACCACAACATTCTCTTCTTTACATTATTGTAAATCAAAACTGAATTGGCACTAATTTTTTCCTGAGGTTTTCAGCAAAATAATTACTATTCTTTTAATATTATTGGTATAATTTTCCACTTATAAGTGGAAACACATATTAAGCTCTTGATAATATTTGTAGGACAATTTGCTTATTGGGACAAAATATCATATCCAAATACTTTGAAGAATTCCTCTCATATTTTGGGGATTGAACATATGAGTTAGCCTACTGATTATTGATGGGGGTATAATATGGAGGTGCTGGCTGTGCTTATGCTGCAGACATTAAATTTTATAGTCCACTTCACTCCAAAAAGGTTGAAAGTAAATTGTAAAACTTAAGAGGAGTGAAAAATACCATTCAAATATATAGTGATTAATATTTTCATTATAGGCAAAAAGTCATATTTCAAATTTTTGGACAGTTTTCATAGATAAACTCCATAAAAACAAAAATGTATTTATGTTTAATGTTTTCTTCAAAATTATTAAGCAGAAATCTAGTTACTGTCTTTAAAAATCAATTAATATTTCTAATAATAGCTTATATTTAGGCATTCAGAACATGTTTCTAGTATTTTATGATGAAATTATCTTTGCTTACTAGTTTGGCTCCATAATGTCTTTTAATCCTTGATTTTTGAAAATAACAAGCAATATATGTCTTTGCTAATTGCTCTTATGGTTACTAATGTACAAATAATTAAAGCTCCTATTTAGATTTTAAAAATTTGGATCAAATGTAAAATTTCTCTTGTAGTTAGGAACAGAAATGACAAAAATTTAATTAACAGTTTGACTCTAAAATTAAATATAAATAGCCAGATTAGTTCTTTGAAGGTATTTTTGTTAAGCATTCAAATTTTATTTAGAATATCTGGTTTCAAATGTCTTTTCTGGATTTTTTTATCTCTATAACCTAAATTGTCTGGCATAAATTTTGTGAATTATTCTCTCTGAATATCAGTCCATTACTCTGTAAAATGACAGTAGCAGTAGCTACCTTAGTTCTGTGAGGATTAAGTGAAGTAGAACTTTCAGGTACTGATACATTCCTGTTCTTTGGGTGGTATTACTGTAGCTGGCGATCAGAACAGATTGTAGAACTGCAAACCAGCATTTCCCCTTATTACACACCATGCCAAAGAGACTACAGGATTATCAATTTAGTCTGTGAGCACCTGACCCTGTCCCAAGCTCTAGGTGTCCATATTACCTGGTAATGACATGATGGTGTCTTCTCTTCCTCGTCTCACTTCCCTACTCCAGTCAATGATTTCTGCACTTCTCAAATGAACTATTTGCACACAAATCCTTGTCTTAGGTTGTGCTTCTGGAAAATACAAACTAAGAGAAAATTAATATAAATTCAATGATCGCTTCTCTCAATCAGCTAAGCTTAATATGAATTATGCTAATTTAATAAATGCTGTAAGAAAGTTAGGCATAAAATTCACTCAGGACACAGATGAGGGAAAAATTGATTATTAAATTTATCTGAGACTCAAAGAGGTCTGTAGGGAGATGGGGCTTTTGAGCTGGGTTTGGAGGATGAGAAAGAGCTCCCATGCATAGAACTAGAGAAAGCATCCCAAGAAGGTGAAATAGCATCAGCAAAAAGTGAGGAGTAAAAAGGCATGAAGTATCTATCCTGAGGATGACGCACAGCTCAATGTGGCCAAAGAGAAAGGAAGAGCAGCTCAGGAAGAGCAGGTGCTTATGAGGCTGGAGCCACTTTGGAAAAGGCTCTTTATGCCTCTGTGCTGAACCTGCTCATTCTTTTGGCAGTGGGCAGGTGTGAAAACTTTTAGAAGATAACAATGACTTGATTACTTCTATGAGAGCAGAGAATGAATTGAGTTAGGACATGGCATGTTCAGGAAAACCATAAGAGGCTATTGCTATAGTCTAGAAAAATAATCAGGGCCTCATCTAGTACAGTGGCATTTGAATAGGAAAGAAGTCACTGGTGCTGTAAATGTTTCAACTAAAGAATCAGGAGTACTGGAAATAAGCAGTGAGGGAAGAGAATAGTCTAAGATAACCCTAAATTTTCAAGGTTAAACAAATATTTGTGTAGTTATGTTTATCACTAAGTTAGGAATTTGAGAAACTAAATATGCGATCACAAACTGGCAATGAATATGATTTTGGATGTGTCATTTACAGACAGAATGAATTAAACCAATATCACTGACAGATGAGCATGTAGGTGGCCCCGCCTGGGACACTGTATGTGAATGTCCTCATTGGGTTGTCCTCCAGCTGTACTTCTTCTAGGAGACAAACAGCACATCCACTACAAAGTTTCCTGTATAGTTTTAACATGTCAAATAAACTGAATATGTCTTTTTGAATTTTCAATGGCTTTGATATTAAAAAATAAAACTAGTTTGAGGTAAAATAATGAAATGCTATGTATTTCAAAGTAGGAAGACATTATTTAATAGTTTGTTAGCTAGCTTTAATGGCTTTTAAATATTTAGACAAACATTACATGGGTTTCTTTGTACTCTTGGGTCGGGCCCCACAAATATGTAAGAGCAGATGTAGTGCAATCAACAGGTTTATGTGAGAATACATATATATTCAGGTTAGGCAGCAGTTAAAATGGAAAGCAAGTGGAACTGGAAAATACTCCTTAAAGTGCATTTGGATTTAAAGATAAAGTTTGACTTCAAAAATATCCTTTGTTCAAAGCCAGCAATGAATAATAGAGCTGGAAAGCAATATATTAAATTCAGTTTGCATGTCTGTCATTAAGTTACATATTATATATTTTCTGTTTCAATTTTCTTTGAATTAATCAACATAAAACTATATTAGTGTTATGGGTTTTTAAATTTTTTTTATTAAATCATAACTGTGTACATTGATGCATTTATGGGGTTCAGTGTACTGATTTGATATACAATGTGAAATGCTTACATCGAACTGATTAACACATCCATCACCTTGCTTACTTATTTTTTGTGTGAAGACAATTATATTCTTTTCTTAATAGTTTTCAAATGTACCATTGCATTATGCACATTAGGTGAGGTACCCCCAAATGCCCTCCTTCTCCTTGGCCTCCCCCATCTCCTCACTTTCCTCTTCCCTTCTGCTTTCTGGACTATAGTTATATTTTACCATTTGTATGAATGTATAGGTGATTATATATTGATTTCATAGTAGTATTGAGTACATTGGATACTTTTTTTTTCTATTCTTGAGATATTTTACTAAGAAGAATATGTTCCAGCTCCATCCAGGTACACATAAAAGATATGAAGTCTCCATCTTTTTTATGGCTGCATAATGTTCCATGGTGTACATATACCACAATTTGTTAATCTAGTCATGGGTTGATGGGCATTTGGGCTGTTTCCATGTTTTGGCTATTATGAATTGGGCTGCAATAAACATTCTGGTGCAAATGTCTTTGTTGTAAAATAATTTTTGATCCCACTGCAGGCTCTCTGCAAGCGAGCAGAGGACAAAAGACCTCTCATGTTACCTCACTGGAGAGAACAGCTGAACACTGGGTCTCCTTCACCAGGGAAGTCCCACTTGTGAACCTAGACGCCACCTCACCTGGCATAAAATTGACAAATATTTTCCCTATAATTCTGAACTTCTAGTCCACCCCACCTGGGTGATCTGAGGTTCTTCTCCCTTCAGAATCCAGAGTATTATGGTTAATGTGATAAAGAGATTTCATTATTCACTTTGGGCTCATTTCTTTGGATACTCAGGTGACCTCTGGAAGCCTCCACTATAAAATTGATGGAAAAGAGGCTTTATCAAGGTATGTCCATAAACTTGATCTGACATTGTAGGATAAAAATATTATTTTCACTTACCTTTAAAGTGGTGGTTCTCAATCTTCCTAATGCCTCCAAATGCCATGACCTTTTAATACAGTTCCTCATGTTGTGGTGACCCGCAACCATAAAATTATTTTCATTGCTACTTCATAACTGTAATTTTGCTACTATTATGAATTATAATGTAAATATCTGATATGCAGGATATATTTTCATTGTTACAAAGGGGTCACAACCCACAGGTTGAGAACCACTGCTTTAGAGCATAATATAGAAACACTGAAAATGAGGTATGTTCATGTCTGGATAAGTGAAGATATCACTTTGCTATTCACAAAAAATATGTCATCTTTGGTATACACCTACATCTAACTCATGCAAGAAAAAGCCTGGCATCGTGATAAAAGTGTCTACATAGAGTGAAATTTTTCTCTTCAAAGACTGAGAGTACTTTATCAGCATTAGGACCTAAATTGCTTGGAATATTTTTTGTGTATGTTTTGTGGATTTCATTTTCATCACATTGTATATCTAGATTTTGTAGATTTACACATGTTAGTTAATTTTCTTGGATTTGACTTCATAAAAAGTACCACCAGAACTTCAAAATAATCTCTAATTCAGAGTAAATTAAAGCAGGCTGCCCAGCCTGTTGTGTGTCCAGCTGGCTAAAGGCTTAAACAGGAAAGGGCCATGAGGAGTTCTGTGGTAGGTGTAAGATAAACATGTGCTTGTTTATGTTTTGCTGATACTCTGGTTGTTTAGAAGTTGAGGGATTTTTTTCCTTGCTTTAGGCTGTTCCTTTAAAGAACCAAACAATCATCCAGTGTGCCTTGTGGCTTTGATCTTTGTTTTTATGTTTCGTTACAGGAGGCTCAAAGTCTTACAGTTTATAGTACCTCATACTTGTCAGATCGTGCTCTGTGTACACATATTACCCACAGATGGCTGAAAGTAAAAAATAAAGGAAAGGTAGAGTGTCTCAAAAATTGACATCTCTCATAAATCCCAGGAGATCTTTGCATAGATATTGGCAGACTTTTGCAGGTGCTAAAACAGAATTCTATGGCCTTTCACCTCACATAATTAAATTCCCTTTCTTTTCCACTGTTCACTGTATCTTTTCCTTACCTTTGTTTTTCACAAGAGTGCCCTTGGGACTAAATCAAATAAGTGGTACAGACAGCTGCATGCACAAGGCAAACACCAAACTTCTTTCAAGCCCCAGGACAAAGCTCCTACAAGCCTCCTGGCAGGCAGATTCTGCTGTGCTGAGGTGATAAATTATCCAAGGATGTGTGATCAGTCTCCAGAGGAATGTTGCAGTGATTTGCTAATTTTGACACTCACATTAACATTAGTACCTTGGGTGACTTTAAAATGCAAGAATATGATTTTAAATTCAGTTACAAAACTGTGTGTATGTACTTTTGTGTGTCTCCCTTGTACATGTACTGGGAGTCTATACCATATAGTAGCTCCTCAGTGGAAAGTGGTTTGCACTGAGTTATAAATATTATAAATCTTTTGAAGTTTTGTACTGGGGAGATAAAGAACAAGTACATTGAAAGTATTTAGATCTAACAGTGCTGATTTCTTGAGCACATACATGCTCAGCAAAACAGCACAACACATCTAGATTCAAAATACTTAATACTAAGTTTAATTTTTATTTAATGTCTTCTCACATCAAAGTATTATAAATTGTCTTTCAATGTATCTTTTTGGGGCCAATGCCAAGAGAGTGAATTTTGAAACTCAAACTTTGAGTTAAAATTGCATTCAAAAATTCTTTTCTATCCTGCATAGTGTCAGTATGAGTATGAACTTCAGACTTAAAGATATCCCTATATCCTTCTATTTAGACAACATAATGGGAAGTCTACTGGTAAAAAACGTCTGAGAAATATAGTTTGCAAAGCCATACCCTAAGTGTTACTGTGGGAGCCAAACTAATTAACTCAAGTCACAAGTCAAACTACCTCCTTTTATTGTTTATTCAGAACAAAGGGCCACCACATACCAAGGACCTTATCATAACTTGGTGTTACAGCCCACATCCTAGCCCCCACCCCTTTGTCCCACTAGCCCCCTTGTGCACTCAGCCCACATCTTGACCTCCTCCCCTTTTTGCACTGGCCACTCTACTCTGCACTGACCCCACTTGTGACCTTTATCCCTTCCTTCTCATTTGCTCACCTGAGACAAAGAAGACTCGTCCCTGAGCCAATCAACCCTGAACACAACCACCCTGTACCTGTCAGTTTAGGACAGACATGGTTTACCTACCAATAAGGGGATGGGGTGGGATGGTC
>CAUYTI010032092.1:0-25772 GCA_963575145.1 Galago senegalensis | reverse complement strand
ATATTAGCCCAGATTTAAAAGTGAAACATAAGTGGTGGTTGTAGAATCTGGACATTATCGTGTGCAAAAAAAAAAAAAAAAAAAAAAAAACTGACTTGAGTCAAGAATTAACTCTGTGGATGGTGTCAAATGACCAAAAGAAACTATGATACCAAAGTGTCAGAGTTGTCTAAAATCTGACTTCTTGCACAATAAGGGTTGTAGGGAAAAAAATTCCTATGAGAGAACAATTTCTCCAGTTCACATAAAATATAGGAGAAAATTTTCAACCTAGAACCATGGTCAAAACTGAAAATAATAGCCAGACATTGTGGTGTGCACCTGTAGTCTCAGCCATTCCGGAGGCTGAGAGGAGATAATTGACTAAGCCAGGTGTTGGTGGTTGCTGTGATCTTTAGAGGCCACAGAACTTTAATGAATTTTATAAATAAAGTAAGTCTTTGTATCTATAAAAACAAAAGTAAAACCGAGCTGAAATTCCAATACACATGGTTTTCACAATTTATTTATTGAGATAGTTTGTTACCTTTGGTAGAGTACCCTGGTGTCATACCTTACAGTAACTTTCAAGTGTTCTCATCAATCAAATCTAGTCTCTCAGCTGCCAATCAGGAGCCTCGATAACATCCAGCCAGTTTTTATTCTTCAGACCTGGGTATCTCACTTGTGCTGGAGCTGGTCTACAATTCAGAAGCTCAAACAATCTAATTGACTGGACATCTAAAATAGTCAAAATGAGAGGAATGAAGAACCGTGACTGGCCACAAAAGATATTTGAATAATATCCCATTTTCCATGTCTGAAGTGGTGGCTCACCATGAGGGTGTTGGGTTAGAAAATGGTCCAAGCCCATCTGCAACACAAAATACCTGGGCATGAAAGCAGGCACCTGTAGTTCAAGCTACTGAGGAGGCTGAGGAAAAAGAATCACCTAATCCCAGGAGATGTATATTTCTGTGAGCTGTGATGGCATTACACTCTACAGACAGTGACAAAGTGAAACTCTGAGTCAAAAACAAACAACCAAACAAAACAAACAAACAAACTCAGAACATTCACCGTAAGTATTTCTATGCAATTTTACCATCTGGAATGCAGCTTGAGTCTCACTGTTCTATAAAATATCAACTTCAGTGTCAGCCTAGTGACTGGAATCTCAGTCACTTATGTAATCAAGGTGGCACAAATGGGGGATCACTTCTCTATTTGTGGATGGAGGGCTAAGAAATGTCCATGATCAAACACTTGCAGGACACCAGCTGAAGTTAGCAGAAAACTCCAATGAGTGTATTTGATGAGAAGCCTGGGTCCCACAATATTCAATGATGAAGTCACTACATGGTCAACATAGATGACATCACAATGGGTGTTTCCTTGGATTACCAACTTTAAGCTTCATTTTATTCTGCTAAACATGCACAGTTCCTATCTGTGTTTGTTGTTGTGTTCAAACTGTAAAAAAGTATGTTGTTCTTATCTCCACACTCAACTCCTGCTTCCTAAATTTTGCTTTGTAACCATGCCCAGGAGATTAAATAACCCATCCTTTCCTTTTCATGTCATGGATTTGTAATCAAATTGAAAAGTGTGGTTTAGACCTAGTGCTGCCCTGAGATGTTTTAGAACAAGAAATCAATCCCAATGATTGGACAATAATTTGACAGATCTAAATGGTGCATCACACAATTTTGAGTTCTACTTTTCATAATGTTTGACTTTGTTCTTTAGAATAAGCTTGTTTCAGATGTTAGGTGTCTCACTGTAGTTTCCCTCTAGAAATCTGGAGAGGCACTATGTCCGGTACTATAATCCATACCTGTAGTAATTTATGATAATCAAGAGAAATGCCAGCCTATCTTGAAATTTCCATCAATTCTGAATTCCATGCTAGGTGTGTCTAAACATTTGGCTTCGTGGCCATGATGCTCATTGAAGAATGATGTTGGATCACACATATAATACAGAATAAGTAATGTTACCTCACAAGGATAAAAGAGACACATGCTTAGTTGTTGTGATCTCCCACTATGGATATGTAAAACATTCCTGCCATATTCCCTATGTGTCACCCAGGCCTAACAACTGGACAATCCTCAAGGGCCCCACTAAGCTCATTTCTTAAGTAGAGCTCAATGACTTATACCATGCATGACTACAATATTTTGATGCTCTAGTCACTCAAATTGGGCAGATCAACTGATCTCCTATGTTATCCCTGATTTCCCACTGTATTTCTACTCAAATAGAAAGGATAGTCAAGTGTTGTATCTCTAATCTATAGTTGAAGCTACTCCAAAGGTAGATGCATGAAGTTCAATTCAAACAATGATCTGGATGTCATTGTGTGAAGACTGAATTTATGGAAAACATAGTCTTGGGAACATAGTGAGTGTTGTTCTCATGAAAACTCATGAAGAAAAACAAAAAGAAAGAAAGAAAGAATGAGAGAAAAAAGAAAGAGCGAGAGAGAGAGAGAGAGAGAAAGAAAGAAAGAAAGAAAGAAAGAAAGAAAGAAAGAAAGAAAGAAAGAAAGAAAGAAAGAAAGAAAGAAAGAAAGAAAGAAACCTATACTTTTGCAAGGTATAGTTTACAAGAGCTAAATTAATAGGAAAGGTCAGTAGGTAGATAGAATAGAGGAGTACATAAAGGAGATTTCTTGTGGTACCCAAAGGAGCAGATAACTACGAGTCATGACAAAAGCATTTGCAGTTTGTTCCTTAGGGGACTGCCAGTTGATCTGATGAGTAAAGGTCATCCAGAGTTCTCTGGTCTCTGGTCTTGGACTGATTGAAATAAGGGAATATTGGCTCAGATTGAAAAGTACAATAAAAGGACTGGAGTATAGAGTCTGGTTATTTTAGCGTACATAAAAAAACCTGACTTGATTGGACAACTCACTGTGAGAGCAGTTTAGAGTAACTACAAGAATCTAAGATACCAAAGGCTCAGAGTTGTGTAAAATCTGAAGTCTTGACTAATAGGATTGTAGGAAACAAAATTTCCAAATGTAAGAACAATTTCTTCAGTTGACATTTAACCTAGGGGAAAATTTTATACACTAGATCTGTAGTCAATTGAAAAAATAATAGCTAGGTGTAGTGAGGTTCAGCTTTAATCTCAGCTACTCCAGAGGGTGAGAGTAGAAAATCGCCTAAGTCCAGGAGTTGGATGTTGCTGTGAACTGTAAACGCCAAAGAACTATCCTGAGTGTGATGAATAAAGAAAGTCTCAGTATCTATAAAGAAAAAAAGTAAAAATGAGGAATAACTCCAATACAAATGGTTTTCTTCATTTATTTATTGACATAGAGTCCTTTTTTGCTGCCTTTGGTAGAGTACCTTGGTATCATAGCTTACAGCAAACTTCAAGTGTTCTCACCAAGTGAACATTTTCCCTCAGCTGGCATGCCACCAGCCAGCATAACATCTTGTCATTTTTTATTCTTTAGAGATGGGCATCTCACTAGTCCTGAGGATGGTCTCTGATTCAAAGCTTAGAAAATCCAGCTAACTGTGACACCACAATTGGCAAAATGAGAGGCATCAATAACTACCCCTAGCTAAAAACCTAGTTTGAAAATTTTCCAATCTTCAATGTCTAAAGTGGTGGTTCACCTTGGTGGTGATTTCAAAATAGCCCCAGCAAATCTGCAACAAACAATAGCTTGGCATTGAGGCAGGTGACTGTAGTTCAATCTACAGTGGAGGTTGAGGTAAAAAAATCACCTGAACCCAGGAGATGGAGGTTTCTGTCAGTTGTGATGGGACAGCATTCTACAGAGAGTGACAAAGTTAAACTTTTTCTCAGAAAAAAAAAAAAAAACCAAGAACATACCATCTAAGTTTCTCTATGCAATATTCACATCTGGAACTCAGCTTAAGTCTCACTATTGCACAAAATCTTAATTGTTGTTTCAGCCTAGTGAATGAAATCTCACATGTGAATGTAATGAGTAAAGCGCAAATGAGAGACATATTCTCTGTCTGCAGATGATGGGCTAGAAATGTACTGGATCAAACAATTTTAGGACACCAGCAGAATTGAGCAGAAAAGTACTGAGTATCTTGGAGCAGAAGCCTAGATCCCACAACATTTCAGGATGAAGTCACTTCATGGTCACCATTGATGACATCACAGTGAGTGTTACCCTAGGTTACCATCTTTAATCTTAATCTTATTCTTTCTAAGCATGCATAATTGCTATCCTGGTTTGATATTGGGTTCAAACCGTTACAAAGAGTGGGGTTCTTTCCTCCACACTCAATTCCTGCTTCCTAATTTCTGTTTTGTAACCAGAATCCCTTTTGACCAAGGGATTCAACAACCCATCCTTTCCTTTTCAAGTCACGAATTAGTAATCAAATGTAATGCACATTGAAGAGTTATGTTGGATCACATGTATAATACAGAATGACTAATGAAAACTCGCAAGAATAAAAGAGATTTTTTGATAGTTGTGGTGATCTCCCAACATCAATATGTAAAAGAATCCTGAAATAATCCCTATGTTTCACCACAGCCTGAGGATTGGACAATCTTCAAAGGCCCCAGTAAGCTAATTTCTTAAGTAGAGCTCAATGACTTTTAATCATATCCAAGGGATTCAATAACCCATCTTTTCCTATTAAATCCATGGATTTGGAATCAAATGGAAGAGTGTGGTTTATAACTAGTACTGACCTGGAATGTTATAGAGCAAGAATTGATCCCAATAATCTCACAATGATTTGACAGACCTTAATAATATGTCACATAATTCCCAGTTATACTTTACATGATGTTTTGATTCTTTCTATAGACTAGACATGTTTCAAATATAGTTGACTCACTTAAGGTTTCCTCTCACAATCTGGAGAGGCATTGTCTTCAGTAGTGTACACCATACTGCAGTTATTTATGATGACCTTGGGAAATATCAGCCTATCTTTAAATTTCCCTGAATCTTAAATTTTGTGTTAGTGTGTCTAAACATTTGGCTATTTGGCTACAGTTCAGGTGGAAGAGTTATGTTGGATCACACGTATAATACCTAATAACTAATGAAAACTGATGAGGATAAAAGAGATCCAAGTATAGTTTTGGTGATCTCCCACCACAGATATGTAAAACAGTCATAACATACTCCCTATGTGTCACCGCAGCCTGAGTATTCAACAATCCTCAAAGATCCCTATATCCTAATTTCTTAAGGGGAGCTCAATGACTTATTCCACACATGATTACCATATTTCGATTCTCTGGGCAGCCAAATTTGGCAGGTCCCCTGAGCTCCCATGTTGGAGACAAGACTGAGCAACCAAAAGACAACCTCAGCCCTAACATCCCAGCGGGATTTTACTCAAATAAAAAGGGTAGTCAAGTTTTATTTCCCTTACCTATAGTTCCTACTACTCCAGAGGTTGAGGCAGGAGGATCACTTCAACCAATACATTAAAGGTCATTGTTTGCAAGGCTGAGGTCATGGACAATCTCCTCCAAGGAACAGGTGAGAGTTGGTCTCATGAAGAACAATGAAAGAAAAAAAAAAGAAAAACAAAGAAAGAGAAAAAGTGAAAAGAGAGAGAGAGAGAAAGAAAGAAAGATTTTGCTGGGTACAGTTTCCAGGAGTGAAATTCCTAGGTTACATCAGTAGGACTTTCTTAATACAAGCTACATAAAGGAGGAGGAGCTTTATTGTGGTCCCCAAAGGGAGGAGAGAACAATGAGTCAGGACATGTTCTTTGTGTGCGTGTGTGTGTGTGTGTGTGTGTGTGCTTTAGGAGACTGTCAGTTCATCTGAATGAATAGGGGTTGCCTAGAGATGTCTGGTCTCTGCTCTTGAACTTACTGAAGCTAGGGAATATTGTCACAGATTAAAAAGTAGAACATAAGGGGTGGGGTGTAAAATATAGATATTTTAGTGTGAATGAAAAAAACTAACTTAAGTAAAGAATTCACTATGTGGAGAGTTTAGAATGACTACACAATCTAAGATACCAAAAGTTCAGAGTTTTGTAAAATCTAAATTTTTGATTAATAGGGTATTTCCAGGTAACATCTAATCTAGGGAAAATTTTTCAACACTAGATTCAGGGTCAGAAGTAAAAATAATAGCTAGGTGTTGGTGGGCACTTGTAGTCTAGGCTACTCGGTATGCTGAGAGAAGAAAATCACTGAATCCCAGGAGTTGGAGGTTGCTGTAATCTGTAGACTCCACAGAACTTTACTGATTATCACATATAAAGTAATGTGTCTATAAAAAAGAAAGTAAAAATGAGGAGTAACTCCAATACAAATTGTACTCTCATTTATTTATTGAAACAGAGTCTGTTTTTGTTGCCTTAGGTAGAGTATCCTGGTATCATATTTCACAGTGAACTTCAATTGTTCTCCTCAAGTGAACTTATTCCCTCGGCTGGCATGCCAGGAGCCTGCATAACATCCAGCAGTTTTTTATTCTTCAGAGATGGGTATCTCACTAGTCCTGAGACTGGTCTGCATTCAGAAGCTCCATCAATACAAATGACTGAGCCTCCTAAATTGCCAAGATGAGAGGCATGAAGAATCATTGCTGGCCAATAAATCTAATTTAATAAAATATTCCATCTTCAATCTCTGAAGTGGTGGTTCACCACAAGGGTAGAGAGTTCAAAAATGTTTCCAGCCAATCTTCAATAAAAAATGGATGTGCATTAAGGCAGGTGCTTGTAGTTCAAGTAACTGAGGAGGCTGGGGCAAAAGAATCGCCTCAGAACAAAGAGCATTCTTCTTAAGTGTTTCTATGCAGTTTTATCATCTGAAATGTAGCTTGAGTCTCACTGCTGTATAAAACCTCACCTTTTGTGCCAGCCTAGTCACTGTAATTTCACCTGTTAATGTAATCAATAAGGCACAAACAGGGCCTCTCTTCATTCTCTGTGGATGGAGGGTTAAGACATATCTTACATCAAACACTTGCAGGACACCAGTTGAAGTGAGCAGAATTATCTATTGAGAATCTCTGACAAGAGGTGTTGATCCCACAATGTTTAAAGATGAAGTCTCTACATGGTCACCATGGATGACATCATAATGGGTGTTGAACTTGGTTACCATCTTTAAGCTTAATATTTTTCCTGCTAAGCATGCATAGTTGTTGTCTGGGTTTGTTGTTGGGTTGAAACTGATACAAAGAGTTCTTTTATTTTCTTGACTCTCAATTCCTACTTTCTCAATTTTGTTTCGTAACCATGTTCAAGAAATTTAATAACCCATCCTATTGTTTTCAAGTAATGAATTAATCATCAAATGGAAAAGTGTGGTTTGTACCTAGTGATATCCTGGGATTTTATAGAACCAGAAATCATGGACAATGATTGGACAATTATTTGTCACACTTAAATTGTATATTAAACAATTCCCAGATCTAGTTTTCATGATATTTGTGTTCTTTCTATATAATAGGCATATTTTGGATGGTAGGCATCTCATTGAAGGTTCTTCTCTTGAAATCTAGTGAAGTACTGTGTCCAGTAGTGTACTCCATATCAGCAGTTATTTATGATGATAATGGGAAATATCATCCTATCTTTAAATTTTCATCAGTCTTTAATTCCATGAGAGGTGTGTCAAAATTCTGGCTTCTTGGACACAATGCACATTGAAGAGTTATATTGGATCATACATATAATACACAATAACTAATGAAATCTGAGAAGCATAAAAGAGATCCCTGCATAGTTGTGGTGGTCTCTCACAACGGATATGTAAAACAGTTCAGCCATACTCCCTATGTGTCACCGAGGCCCTATGTGTCTTCAAAGACACATACTCCCTATGTGTCTTCAAATTCCCAGATAACCTCATTTTTTAAGAAGAACTCAATGACTTGTCCCTTCATAACTACAATATTTCAATGCCCTTGGCAGCCAAATTGAGCAGATAACCATAGCTCCCATGTTAGAGATAAGGCAGAACAACAGAAAGACAACCTCAGCCCTGATCTCCCACCGGGTTTCTAATCAAATAGAAAAGGTAGTCAAGTGTGGTATTCGTTACCTATAGTTCAAGGTAATACGGAGGCAGAGGCAAGAGGATCACTTCAACTGAAAACCTGGATGTCATTGTTTTCAAGGATGAGGTCATGGACAATCTAGTTTGGGGAATAGAATGAGAGTCAATCAAAGAAAGAAAGAAAGAAGGAAGGAAATTTTGCTTAGGTATAGTTTCTGAGAGCAAAATTAGGAAGAAAGGTCCATAGGCTGCCCAATACAGTACTACATAAAGGAGGAGATTTATTGTGGTCCTTGGGAAAAGGAAAGAACAATTAGTCAGGACAAGTTCATTTGCAGTTGTTTCCTTAGAGGACTGCCAGTTGATCTGATGGGAAGGAGTTTTCCAGAGTTTTCTGATCCTCAGTGTTGGACTGATTGGGGCAAAGAAATATAAGCCCAGATTGAAAAGTGCAACAAAAGATGTGGAGTGTATAATCTGGATATTTTATTGTGCATAAAAAAACCTGACTTTAGTCAATAATTCACTTTGTGGACAGTTTAGAGTGACAACAAAAATTTAAGATATCAAAGGTAAAGTTTTGTAAAATGTTAAGTATGGACTAATAGGTGTTGTAGGAAAATAATTTCCCTAAGAGTGAATAATTTCTACACTTGACATCTAATCTAGGAAAAAATTTTCAACACTAGATCCATGGTCAAATGTAAAAGTAGTAGCCAGGAGTTGCAGTGGACACATGTAGTCTAGTCTACTTGGGATGCTGAGAGAAGAAAATTGCCTAACCTCAAAATTTGGAGGTTGCTGTGATTTATAGATGCCAAAAATCTTCAGTGATTGTGATAAATAAAGTAAGTATCTGTATCTATAAATAAAAAAATAAAAATTAGGAGTAACTCCAATACAAATGGTATTCTCTATTTATTTTTTATGCTTTTTATTTATTTTTACTAAATAATAGCAGTGTACATTAATACTATCAAGGGGCACAGTGTACAGTTTCTGTATACAACTTGAAATATTTTAATCCAACTGTTTACCATAGCCTTCATTTCTTTTTCCTAGTTATTGTGTTAAAACATTTATATTCTACATTTAGAAAGATTCACATGTGCACATATAGGATGAATCATAGCCGTGATCCCAACAATCAGCCTCCCTCAACCCAACCTCCCCCCCTCTCCTGCACTGCCTCTCCCCTATTTCCATATTCTTGGGATAAAATTGGGTTATAGCATTTTTCTGAAAGCTACAAATTAGTTTCATAGTAGGGCTGAGTATATTGGATAATTTTACTTCCATTCTTGAGATTACTTGCTAAGAAGAACATTTTCCAGCTCCATTCATGTAAACATGAAGGAGGTAAAGTTTCCATCTTTCTTAATGGCTATATAGTATTCTGTAGTGTACATATACCACAACTTAATGGTCCATTCTTGGATTGATGGGTTCTTGGGCTTCTTCCATGACCTAGCAAATATGAATTGGGCTTCAATGAACATTCTGATACAAATATCTTTGTTGTAGTGTGATTTTTGGTCTTCTGGATATATAACTAATAAAGGAATTATAGGATCAAATGGAAGGTATATTTTAGTTCTCTAAGTGTTCTCAAGATGTCTTTCCAAAAAAATGTATTACTTCCAATCCCACCAGCAGTGTAGAATTGTTTCCCTTTCTCCACAACCACACCAGCATCTGTGATTTTGGGATTTGGGGATATGGCTAATCTTACTGGTGTTTGATATATTTCAAAGTAGTTTTGATTCGCATTTCTCTGATGATTAAGGATGGCGAAAATTTTTTCATATTAAGGATGGTGAAAATTTGTGGGCCATGAACCTTTCTTCTTCTTTTTTTTTTTTTTTTTTTTTTTTGAGACAGAGCCTCAAGCTGTCCCCCTGGGTAGAATGCCGTGGCATCACAGCTCACAGCAACCTCCAACTCCTGGGCTCAAGCGAGTCTCTTGCCTCCGCCTCCCAAGTAGCTGGGACCACAGGCGTCTGCCACAACGCCCGGCTATTTTTTGGTTGCAGCCGTCATTGTTGATTGGCAGTCCGGGCTGGGGATTCAAACCTGCCACCTTAGGTGTACGTGGCTGGCGCCTTAGCCGGTTGAGCTATAGGCGCCGAGCCGAACTTTTCTTCTTCAGAGAAGTTTCTCTTCAAGTCTCTTGCCAGCCCTGAGATGAAATCACTTGTTCTCTTCTTGCTAATGATTTGAGTTCTCTGTAGATTCCGGTTATTAAATGTTTGTTGGAGACATAACCAGCAAATATTTTCTCCAATTCTAAGGGCTGTCTACTTGCTTTACTTAGTATGTTCTTGGCTGTGTGGAAGCTTTCTATCTTGATGAGGTCTCAACAGTGTATTTTTGATGTTGAGTCAATTGCCCAGGGGTTCCTCTTCATAATTTTTCCCCCCAGGCCAAATTTTTCAAGTATTTTCCCTACACTTTTCTTTTACTATTGTTAGATTTTCATGTGTTAAGTTTAAATCTTTGATCCAGTGAGAGTCAATTTTAATTAGTGATGAAATGTGTGGATGTAGTATCAGTCTTCTGCAGGTCGCCAGCCAGTTTGACCAGCACCATTTGTTAAATAGGGAATTTTTCCCCTACTCTATGATTTTAATTGGGATGTGAAAGATTATATAATGGTAAGTAGCTGGGTTCATTTCTTGGTTCTCTATTCTGTTCCATACATCTACCTCTCTGTTTTTATGCCAATAACATGCTTTTTTTATCATTAAGGATTTATAATATAGTCTGATGTTTGTTAGCATGATTCCTCCTGCTTTGTTTTTATTTGTGAGTAATATCTTAATCATGAGAGGTTTTTTTCTGATTCCATATAAAGATCTTTTTCAAGATCTTTAAAATATGGCAATGGAAATTTAATAAGGAATGTATTAAAATTATATATTGCTTTGGGTAGAATGGGTATTTTAATAATGTTAATTCTTCCCAGCCATAAGCATGGTATGTTTTTCTATTTGTTAACATTTTCATATATATTTCTTTTCTTAGAGGTTCATAGTTCCCTTTCTAGATATCTTTCACATTCTTTGTTAGGTAAACTCCCAAATATTTCATCTTCTTTGTCACTCCAGTAAAAGAAATAGTGTTCTTGACTGTTTTTTCAGCTTGGTTGTTGTTGATATATATAAAGCCTACTGATTTATAATTGTTGATTTTGTAACCTGGGATGCTCCTGTATTCCTCGATCACTTCTAAGAATTTTATAATAAAATCTCTGGTATTCTTAGTATACAATCACATAATCTGTGAAGAGTGAAATTTTAATCTATTCTGATTCTATATGGATACCTTTCATTGCCTTTTCTTTTCTAATTGTGATGGCTAAATCTTCCATTATAATATTAAAGAGCAATGGAGACAATGGGAAACCTTGTCTGATTCCTGATCTGAGTGGAAATGATTTCAATTTAATTCCATTTAATACATTATTGGCTCTGGCTTTGCTATAAATGGCCTCTATCAGCTTAACAAATATCCTTTCTACACCATTTTTTTTTAAGCATTCTGATCATGAAAGAATGCTGGTTATTCTCAAAAGTATTTTCTTATCAATTGAGAGAATCATATGGTCTTTGTTTTTTAATTTGTTTATGTCATGAATTACATTTATAAACTTATGTATGTTGAACCAAACTTGAGATCCTGGAGGAAAAATCACTTGGTCGTGGTGTATAATTTTTTTGATGTGTTGATGGATTCTGTTTGTTAGGATCCTATTGAATATTTTTGCATCAATATTAATTAGTGATATTGGTCTGTAATTTTCTTTCTTTGTTGAGTACTTCTGGTTTGGGGATCAAGGTGATGTTGGCTTCATAGAATGTGTTGGGTAGTATCCCATCTTTTCCTATATTTTGGAAAAGTTTAATAGTATTGGTACTATTTCCTCTTTAAAGGTTTGGTATAATCTGACACAAAACCATTTGTTCCTGCACTTTTCAATTTAGGGAGCTTTTCTATAATTGATGCTATTTCAGAACTTGATATGGGCCTGATCAATATTTCCACTTCATTCTGGCTAAGTGTTGGGAGGTGGAATTCTTCCACGTATTGGTCTATTGCCTTCAATTTTTCATATCTCTGAAAATAAAATATCTTTTAATATTCATTAAGGATTGTTCAATTTCTGTGGGGTCTGTTGTTATTATGTCTTTACTATTTCTGATTGATGAAAATAGCAATTTTCCTGGTTATTTTTTATGTTGGCCAAAGTTTTATCTATCTTCCTGACCTTTTCAAAAAACAATTTTTTGATTTATTAATGTGTTGTATGATCCTTTTGTTTTCAATTTCATTTGATTTTTCTCTAATTTTGGTGATGTCTTTTCTTCTGCTGGGTTTGCGATTAAAGTGTTCTTTTTTTTTTTTTTTTTTTTTTTTTTTTTTTTTTGTCCAGTTGCTTTAGATTTCCAAAGAATTTATTTACTTCCACTCTTTGTTACTTGGCTTCTTAAAGAAGACTTGCAGCACTAAAAATATTCCCTTTAGGACTGCCTTTGCAGTGTCCCAGAGGTTCTGATAATTCATATCTTAATTATCATTTTGTTTCAAAAATTTGTTAATTTTCTTCTTGATCTTGTCTCTGACCCACCTATCATTAAGCATAAGGTTATTTAGTTCTCATGTTTTTGGATGAGTCTGCAGATTCCTGGTGTTACTGATTGCAACATTTATTCCATGATATTCTGAGAATATGCAAGTAATAATTTCTGTTCTTTTAAATTTGCTGAGTTTAGACTTGTGACCTAAGATGTGGTCGATTTTGGAGTATGTTCTCTGGACTGTTGAGAAAAATGTGTATGCAGTTTTGCTAGGATGAAATGTTCTCTAGATAATCATTAAATCCAAATCCTGAATGGTTAAATTGAAATCTATTAATTCTTTGCTCTGCTTCTTGTTGGATGATCTATCCAACACTTCCAAAGGAGTCTTAAAATCTCTGCCTATTATAGACTTATGAGAAATCAAGTTGCCAATGTCTATTAGAGTATCTCTAATAAATTAAGGTGAATTCTGGTTGGTTGCATTAATATTTATGATTGAAATCCCATCACATTGAGTAATACCCTTAAAAAATACAAAGCATCCATCTTTATCCTTGCTTACTTGTTTTGGTTTAAAGCCTATTGTATCTGAGAATAAAATTGCAACACCTTTTTTTTCTGCTTTACTTTTGCCTGGCTTATAGATGACCATTTATTCACCTTAAGTCTATATTAATCTTTTAAGGTAAGATGTGATTCTTGTATGCAGCAGATATCTGCCTGAGGTTTTGTATCATTCAGCCAGGCTGTGCCCCTTTAGAGGACATTTAACCCATTCACATTTATTGAGAATATTGATAAGTCTGATATAATTTTGGTATCAAGTTTTTGAAAGTCCAGTGGACATCTTTAATTCTTTCACAACTATAGAATTTGTAATTGGATTAAAATTTTCTTTGTGAGTTGACTCATGTGGTGGTGGAATGCACTCATTATAATAGAGGATAGGTCCAGAAATATCCTGGAGGGCATGTTTAGTTATAGCAAATTTCTTCAACATGAGAAGGTCACTAAAGTATTTAATTTCTCCATCATAAATGAAACTCAGTTTAGCTGTATAAAGGATGCTGGGCTGAAAGTTATTTTGTTTTAGGAGATTAAAAGTTGATGACCACCTTCTTCTAGCCTGAAAGTTTTTAGCAGAGAGATCTGCCATTATTCTAATAGGCTTCCCTTTGTAGGTTATGATTTTCTTACATCTAGCTGCTTTCAAAATTTTATCTTTCAACTTAAATTTCGTGAAGTTAATTATGTTGTGCCTGGGGGTTTTCTTGTTCACGTGGGGTCCTGATGGGGTTCTCAAATTATCTGCTATCTGAATTTCAGAATCTCTTGGGATGTCTGGAAAGTTCTCTTTCATAATTTCATGAAGAAAAGTCTCTGCTTTGTGAAGCTACTTCTTTGTCTTTAGGGTTTCGTAGAAGATGAATATTAGTTTTCTTCAAATTATCCAAGAGCTCTCTGAGAGAGTGATCCATTTTTGCTCTCCATTTCTCTTCATCCTTGGGCTCTTGGGCATGATCAAAAGATTTGTCTTCAATGTAAGAGATCCTTTCTTCTTCATGATACATTATATTACCAAGGGATTCTACTGTATTTTTTAGATCTTTGAGGGCGGCAACCTCATGCATCTGTGGTTCAAAATCTTTGGTCATTTTATCTTTGAAATCATTGAATTCTTGAAACAACTTTTGAATTTTTTCAATTTTTATTTTATTTTTTTCTTTCTTTTCTTTTCTTTATTATTATTTTTTTTTTTTTGGTAGTTTTTGGCCAGGGCTGAGTTTGAACCTGCCACCTCTGGCATACAGGGCCAGTGCCCTACTCCTTTGAGCCACAGGCACTGCCCCTATTTTGAAATTTTAAAGCCCTTATTTCCTTTGTTCTGTTATTCTTATTTGCTATCCAGATTCTGAACTTTATTTCTTTCATCTCAGTCATGTGTTAATGGATGGCATCTTCAATTGCTTCTGTCCCATACTTCTTTGGGGAACTTGATCTACTCTGGTTATTCTGGTTACCAGAGTTTTTCTACTGATTCTACCCCATGGTGAATTTTCACTGTTTGTGGATTGTCTCAAAACTGTTCAGCATGTGGCTTCCACTGAGAAAGATGCCCAGTTCCTCTGGTTGTCAAGAGAGATAGGGCATGTCTGTCCCAAAAAGCCTCAGATTGTGAGTCTTATTGTTCTAGCTGCTGCAGCTTCAGTTCTTTGCCTTGGAGAACCACAACACCTGTTTGGTTCCCTCTCAATTGACCTTCCTCTCATAGTTATAGGGCTTCTGCAACTGGTGTGCAAGAATAAAATGAGTCAATCAGTCCTTGGGGTGCCCCATGGGTGCCCTTGGGCAGAGACCAAGTGGTAGCAGCCTCACCAAGGAGGTGTGGGTTGAACACTTCTCGGTGTGCCCACCTCAGCTTCCCAGGGCCAGCAACTGAGCAGCAACCACACAGGGAATGGGCAGCTCAAGCACTTCTCCACCTTCAGGGCAGGGACAGGGTGCTTTGTCTCAGCATCTGTGTTGGGACACTATTCTTGGACCTCCTCTCACTGTCTTTATAGGCAAGGATGAAGGGTGAACTGGGAATTCAAAATGGCAGTGAAACATTAGTTCAGTTTTACTGCCTTGCATGAGGATGTTCAGAGTCTCCACAGGTTCCCTTCAAGGACCCCTCTTTCTGTAGCTCTCACATGTGGGATGAGACAATAAATTCTCAATTGACTGCTCAACTGTAGGAAAGTCACAGCAGCAAAGAAAAAAACACAACTTTCTTGGGGGAGGTGATGGACACCTTTACTTCGAGATGTATTATGTACCTGTAGATTGCTTTATAGGAGTTGCAAGTTGCTTTAGCAGAGCTGCCCTGCAGGTATAACTCTTCTCTTTCAGCTGATATTCTAGTCTTCAACTTTTTTTTTTTTTCCTGGAATTTATCCTTCCTTCTGGAAAAACAAAAACAAAAACAAAAAAATTTCTGTTGGAGGCTGGTACATGTGGGCCATCTTGCCCTTCCCTTCCTCCATTTTCTTATTGCGACAGTCTTGTTTTGTTGCCTTGGTAGAGTACTCTGGTTTCATAGGTCACAGCAAACTTCAAGTGTTCTCATCAAGTGAATTTACTCCCTAAGCTAGAATTCTGGGACCCTGCATAACATCAAGTCATTTCTATTCTTCAGAGATGGGTATCTCACTCATGTTGAGGCTGATCTCCATCTCAGAACCTCAGACATTTCAACTGAATGGACATCCCAAGTGTTCAGGAGGAGAGGCATGAAGAACCACCCCTGGACAATAAACCTAGTTTGAAAAATATGCAGTCTTCCATTTGTGAAATGATGGCTTACCTCGAGGGTGCCCAGTTTGAAAACATTCCCAGTCTATCTGCAAAACAACAACAACAACAAAAAAGATGGAGATAGAGGTGGGTACCTGTACTTCAAGCTATTGAAGAGGCTGAGGCATGAGAATTGCCTGAGCCCAGGAGATGAAGGTTTCTGTGATGGCAACGCAGTCTACCTAGAAATACAAAGTGAAATTCTATTAAAGGAAGAAAGGAAGAAAGGAAGAAAGGAAGAAAGGAAGAAAGGAAGAAAGGAAGAAAGAAAGAAAGAAAGAAAGAAAGAAAGAAAGAAAGAAAGAAAGAAAGAAAGAAAGAAAGAAAAACTATAAAGAGCATGCTACTTAAGTGTACCTATGAAGTTTTACCATCTGGAATGCAGGTTGAGTCTCACTACCGTACAACATCTCAAATTTTACATCAGCCTAGTGACTGGAATCTCAGCTGTTAATGTAATCAATAAGACACATGAAAAATCACTACTCTGTTGTTGCATGGAGGGCTAAGAAAAGTCCTGCATCAAAACCTTGAAGGAAACCAGCTGAAGTGAGCAGAAAAGTCCAGCGAGGATCTTTAACCAGAAGCCTGGTTCTTACCACATTTCAGGATGAAGTCAGTACATCAAAATGGGTGCTGCCCTGGGTACCATATTTAAGCTTAATCTTAGTCCTGATAAGTATGCATAGTTGCTGTTCAGGTGTATTGTTGGGTTCAAACTGTTACAAAGAGTGGGGTTATTTTCTCCACACTCAAGTCATGCTTCCTAATTTTCTTTTTTGTAACCATGGAAAAGGGATTCAACAAACCATTATTTTTCTCTAAAGTTAGAAATTTGGACTCAACTGTACAAATGTACTCATACTTAGTGCTTCCCTGGGATGTTATAGAACAAGAAATCAAGCCCAGTGATTGGACAACTATTTTACAGACCTAAATGTTATGTCACCCAATTCACAGTTCTATTTTTCATGATGTTTGACTTCTTTGTCTATAATAAGCTTGTGTCAGAAGGTAGGTATATCACTGAAAGTTTCCTCTGGATATCTGATGAGGCACTTTCTTCAGTACTGTACTCCATACCTGAAGTTATTTATGATGATTTTGGGAAGTATCACTCTATCTTTACATTTCCATCAATCCTGAACTCTGTGTTTCTATATTTTTGGCTTCTTGGCCTCAGTGCACATTGAACACTTAGGTTGATCACACATATAGTACATACTAACTAATGAAATCTGACAAGGATAAAAGACATCCATGAATACTGTGGTCTTTTCCCACCACGGGTATGAAAAACTATTCTGACATATTCATTATGTGTTACAGTGGCTTGAAAATTGGACAGTCTTCAAAGTCCCTAAAAAGCTAATTTCTTCAGTAGAGCTCAATGACATATCCCATGAATAAATACTATATTTTGATGCTCTGAGAAGCCCAATTAGGCAGGTTCCTGACTTCCTGTGTTAGAGACAAGGCTGAGAACCAGAAAGACAATCTCAGCCCTGATCACACATTGGGTTTCTAATCAAATGGAAAGGGTATTCAAGTGTTGTATCCCTTACATATAGTTCCAGCTGAGGCAGGAAGATTGCTTGAATTATCATTTCAACCAAATAGTTGGATGTCATTGTGTGCAAGGCTGTGGTCATGGACAATCTATCCTGGGGAACAAAGTGAGAGATATTCTCTTTAGAAATAACAAAAGGTAGAAGGAAAAAGAAAGAAAGAAAGAAAGAAAGAAAGAAAGAAAGAAAGAAAGAAAGAAAGAAAGAAAGAAAGAAAGAAAGAGAGAAATTTTGCTAGGTATAGTTTCCAAGAGAGAAATTACAAGAAAAGGTCAGTAGACAGATGGAATATAGGACTACATAATCACGGAAATATGTTGTGGTCCCAGGGAGTTGGGGAGGAGGAAACAATGAGTAAGGATAAGTTCATTTGCAGTTGGTTCCTTAGAAGACTGCAAGTTGATATGATGGGTAGTGGTCATCCAGATGTCTGGTCTCTGTTCTTGGACTGATTGGGACAAGAGAATTTAGGAGCATATTAAAAAGTAGATAGAAGTTGTGGAGTGTAGAATGGATATTTAATGTGCATTAAAAAACTGACTTGAGTCAAGAATTCACTGTGTGGGCAATTTATAGTGACTTCTAAAATCTACGATATCAAAGGGTGAGAGTTCTGAAAAATATTAAGCCTTGACTAATAGGGGTTATAGAAAAAAATTCTATGAGAGAATAATTTATCTAGGTGATATCTAATTTATAGGAAAATTTTCAACAGTATGTTTGTGGTCAAAAGTAAAAATAATAATCAGACATTGTGGCATGTACCTGTAGTCCTAGATACTCAGGGGCCTGAGGAAAAAAATGTCAAAAGCCCAGGATTTGAATGTTGTTGTGATCTGTAAGTGCCAATGAACTTTACTCACTGTGACAAATAATGTTAGTCTCTGTCCATACATAAAATTAAAAAAGGAAAAATGAGGAGTAACTTGAATACAAATGGTTTTATCCATTTCTTTATTAAGATAGAGTCTTGTTTTGTTGTCTTTTTTAGAGTACACTGGTAACATAGCTAACAGCAAACTTCAAATGTTCTTATCAAACGTACCTATTCCCTCATCTGGCATGTGAGAGGCCTGTATAATAACCAGTCATTTTTTTTCTCTTCAGAGGTGGTTATCTCACTATTGCTGAGGCTAGTCTTCAATTCAGAAGCTCAGAAAATACAGCTGACTGGGCCTAGCAAATTGCCAAGTTGAGAGACATGATGAACCACCCCTGGCCACAAAACCTATTTTGAAATATGGCTCACATTAGATGTCTCAACTGGCTCACCATGAGGGTGGTGAGTTTGAAAATGGTCTAGCCTGACTGCAACAAACATAGCTGGGCATTGAAGCAGGTACCTGTAGTTCAAGCTACTGGAAAGACAGAGGCATAAGAATTGCCTGAGCCTATGAGATGGAGGTTTATGTGAGCTCTGATGGCAAAACAGGCTACCAAATGTTACAAAGTGAAACTCTGTCTTAAAAAAAGAGAGAAAGAGACAACATAGTGCATCCTTCTTAAGTGTCTCTATTAAGTTTTACCATCTGGGATGCAGCCTGAGTCTCACTACTGCACAAAATCTCAACTTTTGTGTCAGCCAAGTGACTGGAATATCAGTTTTTAATGTAATCAATAAGGCACAAATGGGAGATCACTTCTTTGTCTGTGGATGAAGGGCCAAGAAATCTCCTGGATCAAACACATGCAGGACACCAAGTGAAGTTAGCAGCAAATGAGCAGAAAATTTCAGTCAGTATCTTTGACCAGAAGCCTAGATCCCATGAGATTTGAGGATGAAGTCACTACATGCTTACCATGGATGACATCACAATGGGTGTTGCCCTCAAGTACCATATTTAAGCGTTTTTTTTTTTTTTCAGAGGGAGCCTCAAGCTATCCCCCTGGGTAGAGTGCCATGGCATCACAGCTCACAGCAACCTCCAACTCCTGGGCTCAAGCGAGTCTCCTGCCTCAGCTTCCCAAGTAGCTTGGAGTACAGGCACCCGCCACAACTCCTGACCATTTTTTGGTTGCAGCAATCATTGTTGTTTGGTGGGCCCAGTCTGGGGATTCAAACCCTCCACCTTAGGTGTATGTGGCTGGCGCCTTAGCCTCTTGAGCCACAGGCACCAAGCCACCATATTTAAGCTTAATCTCATTCCTGCTACATTGCTGTCTGGGTTTGGTTTTGGGTTCAGACTTTTACAAAGAGTGGGGTTCTTTTCTCTACACTCAATCCTGCTATATGAACTTTCTCATTTTTTTTTAAATAGCCAAAGAGCCTTTTTTATATAATCTCTGTGCAGCAGCAGAAAGAGGACAGAGGAGACCTACACAAGTAGGGAGAAGGGAAGGTAAAAGATTCATATGTGCTGTGATGGGGTAATAATGCATCAGTTGCATGTCCCAACTTCTAAGCTCCATCAAAACCTGGAGGATATGTTTTCCTGTTGTCCCAAGAAAATGCTGGATTGGCCAATTGGCAATTATCTACTACCATGTCTGCTTGAAGACTTTGGGACTCTGAGGTGGCCAACAAAATACTATGGATCCCCTTGCAATGCTGGTTGATGCTTCACCCCAGGCACACATTGAATGTGATGAATATGTTCCTCCTGCATGTTTCTGTGGAACATATTCTAGTGTGAGCAGGATTTCAAAGCCCTATGGGATGCTGCCTTTCCGCATAGTTGTTTGTGATTGGATGGACGTTTGGGTACCAGGGTGGAAGAGGAACTTGAAGGTGGCATCACTTTTTGTGGCAGAGTGGTTGGTTTCAGCTGTGGCAGTTGAAATTCTGCAGCCTTCACCATTATTCACTGTCCACAAACTGGAGTTAGGTAGCATTCGGCTGCAAAAGATTGCCAGTGGCAGTCTGGACTCTGATTCAGAAGTTGTGGTGACTGATGTTTCTGTTGTTCAAGCTGCTGCAGGGTATAATGGTGTTGGTAACTACCTGCTGTGTGGTGATACTTGGCTGGGCGACAATCCTTATAGCCTTGATGTATGCATTGTGCTCTACCTCTTCCTCCCAGGTTAAGCCACCTGTTTTGAAGGTCCTGCTTCCAGGAGAGCTGTAGTAGTTCTCAGGAGGTTGGGGGTCTGATTATATTGACACGTTGGACCATTAGGAATGATGATGGGGTGGAGGGTTGGGGAGTCGAAACACTACTTTATGATACCAGTTGCCATATTCAGGTTTGTTACCTTTGGGTGAGGAGATTGATGTGGTTGGATTGAGAATACTGTCTTGCTGATTGCTTTTCAGCCAGCCACTGAAGTTCAGCTGTGACCATACTTTGGTTATATTGTTTTGTGTACAAAGAACAATCTTCTCCCTTCTTTTGTGTTTTGACCATTGCTGAATGATGCTTTATATGGCATTAACATGCCTTTTCCGATGAGGATTGAGACAGTTTCTGGCTATAGATGTATGAAGCACTTTCAAAAGAGGAAAAGGGCCCAATGGTATAACTGCCTGTTCAACAGTGTGGCAGGCCAAAAGGACTTGGTATGTTCTGTCTCCCAGGATATATGGAGGGAGGAACACTGTCAGAGATTGTGTTAAGTAAAATTGCTGACTGCTGAGGCATGCTGGGGATAGCTGGAGGAATTTGAGACAAAGAAGAATAGTGGCCAGGCCCTGGGAAGAGGCCAGAGGTTGAAATCATAGATGACAAATGGGTGTTGGGAATTTTCTGCATAACAGTAGCAGCAGGACTAGAGAAATGTGTAGAGGAATAATGGGTATAAACTAATTTAGACTCTTTTTCAGATGAAGTGGTAAATAGAAATAATTTACCACAATGAATTTCTGATTCCTGTTGCTGTTTGGGTGGCTTTACTTTCCCTTATTCCATTGTCTCAGGGTGATCACCTTTTGCCCCACTATGAGAATAACTGTTGCTGTTCTTAGAAATTTTAGAGTGAGTACCAAGGAAGACACTGACAGACTTGTTATTTTGGGGGGAAGTAAAAAGTCAAAATCCAGTTCAGTCTCACTTGCTTGTCTGAGGAACTCCTAGAACTTCTCTGCATTCACCCCATCATCCTCTTCTTCCTCATGGTTCTTTGTTGATTTCTTTTCATCCATTTGTTCTGTTTCCTTGTTGTATACAATGATAAAATCACCCAGTTGATTTTCTAGGATTCTTCTGCATTCTAGAAGTGCCAATCATTGACTGCATAATACCAACCTCAGGCAATGTTGGAGATTACTTGATGCTCACTTTAAGAAACTAACCACATTCTCCATCTGTTCATCCTCTTTGGCAGCCAAACAGGCACTGAATTTTTGACCTCCACTGTTTTTCATCAGGTGAATCTGAACATGCTGGAGATAGGCAGAGAATGCTATTTGTGCCTGCCCTTTGCTAAGATTTCCATTACCTTGCAGAATCTGCATCAGGTAAAATGTAGGCTCTGTCTCCTCAGTATCAATTTTACAGCATGGTTCACCTTTATTATTACATTCAGGAACTTTCAGGAAATTGCCTTTGGGTGTATTTTCTACCTTAACAGTCAATGGGGATGTATATTTGGTTTGATTTTCTCCAAGAGACCCTGAAGTCTCCTCCTGGCAAACTTTCTGTTCTTCTTCAGTGTCTAATGCACCTTCTTCTTGTTTTACTCTCTCTGTCTCAGTTTTAACATTTATTTCAGCTGGTTGGGCAATAACTGGGTACTTAATACTCATTGCCCTCAATCTGGCACTTTGTTGTCTACATTTTTGCACTTCCAGAGACAGACGTTTCCTCTTGTAGAGAGCAGAATGCAGCTTGGCTTTTGAATTAATACTCTCTACCTTCAATTCTGGAGTTCCATCAGCAGCCATTCTGTCCTGAAAGAGGCATTTTGCCAGCATATAGTTCATGAAGGTCTTGTGCTCAAGGTAGGTCCCATATATTTCCCAAGTCTCAGATGTAGGAAATATGTGAATAAATACAACTCTTTCATTATTGTCTTTCTTCACCCTCCATAAACTTTGATCTCCTCCATTGACAGACCAAGAACAGAACCACCTCACTTCCCTGTCACTTTCTTCTGAGCTAAGCCCACCAGATATTTCATTTCTGCATCACTGGCAGAGAGTAGATGAGAACACTAAGATTTCTGGAAAGTCTTTCTCCTGGAAGACGGAAAGCTGTGTTAAATTGTTGGTGTTGATGCCCACTGGGCAGGATCTTGGCACACAAATCCTACAACCGTGAACATATCCAAAATCACTCTGGCTTTAATCATTTGATCCAAATGTACATCACAGGCCAAAGAAGGAGATAGATTCAGTTCCAATAACAATGGCTTCAGAGTAGAATCTATGAGCACATCAAAACCATAGAGTTCAAAACAACTGCTGCAATGAGGAACAAAGATTTTACAGGCTGTAGCAATAGCTATTTCAGAAGAGAGTATAGTTTTAATGATAAGGTTTTCTACATGGGTCATCAATGCAGTTGTTTCTCTGCCTTCTTGTTTTATGTCCCTAAGCATAGGACTCATGCTCCATTTGTTGCCATAATCTTCCACTTCTAGATCATCACAACTGACATGGTCACCACTCTTCTTATTCACAATGTAGTTTGTCAGGTGCATGAACTTGTACCGAATGTTCTTGGCTCCTGGATCATATTGCACAGTTGCAAACCTAGCCAATCCTTCTTCATAGAGATAGATGACAAGAGTATCGTAGGAATTCACCAGCACATAGAAAGCATAAGTCAAACTTGAAATCATCTATAAGCATGGGGTTGTTAATATAATACAAGACCAGGATGATCTCTTCCAGGGAAATCTGGTTTACATTCTTGATCAAGTAGACACCCCGGCCCCTAGAAGTATCCACTGGTTTTAGTATCCAAGGTCCCAGTCCTTTGAATATAAATTACAGAATTCCACATACTCAGCTGACAGAATGTCTGAGGGAAGATTTGAAAATCCTTGAATTCATGTGTATGCTGCATTTGAATGTTGTTTTGTACAGTCAGTCTTTCTAGGTTATTTCATAAGACCTGGGAAACTGATTAAACTTTTGTGCTTGAGAGAGGATAAAGGATAAGTATAAAAGAGATCTATGCAATTTTGTGGTAATCTTCCACTATGGATATCTAAAACAATGCTGACATACTCCCTGTGTGTCACAGAGGGCTGAAGTTTGGACAATCCTCAAAGTCCCGAATAAGCTCATTTCCTAAGTAAAGCTCCCTAACATATCCCATCTATGACTACAATATTTCAATGCTATGGGCAGCCAAATTGGGCAGATTTCCTGAATATACAGGTTAGAGACAAAGATGAGCAACTAAAAGACAATCTCAGCCCTGATCTCCCACTGGGTTTCAAATAAAATAAAAAGTGTAGTTAAATGTTCTATCCCTAAACTGTGTTACAAGTACCCCAGAGGCTCCAGGCAAGATGATCAATTCAATCATAGAATTGGATGTTTTTATATGGAAGGTTGAGGTCATGGATAATCTACTCTGGGAGCAGAATGAGAGCATATTTCATTATGAAAAATAATGAAGAAAGAAAGAAAAATTGCTATTTGCATTTTCCAAGAGCAAAATTACATGGAAAGGTCAGTAGTCAGATGGACAGGACCACATAAAGAATGATATTTATGGTGGTCCTCAGGGGGAACAGGAAACAATAAGTAAGAACAAGTTCATTTGTGGTTGGTTCCTTAAGAGACTGACATTTGATCTGATGGGTAGAGGTCATCCAAAGATGTCTGGTCCCTGGAATTGGACTGACTGGGGCAAAGGAATATAAGCCCAGATTGAAAAGTACAACACAATGTGTGGAGTGCAGAATCTGGTTATTTTAGTGTGTATAAAAAAACCTGACTTGAGTCAAGAATTCACTCTTTAGGCAGCTTAGACTGACTACAAGTATCTAAGAGAGCTTAGGTTCAGAGTTGTGTAAAATCTGAAGTTTAGTTTCTTTGGGAAGTTTTAGATCAGGGCTGGGTTTGACTTCACCACTTCCAGCCTATGTGGGTGGTGCTATAAATTTTTGAGCCACAGGTGGAGCCCTGAAGTCTTGACTAATATAGGTTGAAAGTAAAAAATTTTTGTATGAGAGAATAATTTCTCTATATGACATCTAATCCAGAGTAAATTTTCAACACAAGATCTGTGGTCAATGTACAAATAATAGCCAGGCATTGTGGCATGCACATGTCAACTCAAGTACTGGGGAAACAGGAGTGGGAGGTTGCTGTGATCTGTAAACATCACAGAACTTAAATGAGTGTGATAAAATGACGTAAATCTCTCTTATATATGAAAAGCCTATCTATATTCACCTCTGCCATTCATGAGAGTGAGCAGTATTAAAAGTCTCATTTTTCTATGAACTAAGATGCTCTAAGTCAAAACACCATAGTACCCATAGCAATATATAATTTTAATTCAGTCCATATTAAAGTTATTTTGTCATACTTTAAAGATATCAAAAAAATAATACTTCATTTTTTAGGGAATCAGAAAACACCTTGAATAGCCAAGACATCACTCATAAATAAAAACAAAGAAGGAGGAATCATGCTACCAAACCTCAGACTATAGTATAAATCCATAGTGATCAAAACAGCATTGTAGTGGCACAAAAATAGAGTGTTACATGTATGGAACATAATAGAGAACCAAGAGATGAACCCAACTACTTACTGTTAACTCATCTTTGAGAGCAATTATAAACATTGAGTGGGGAAAAGATTTTATAAGGAGGACCTCTGGACAATTGAAGCAAGATCAAATATATATTTGTATATAAATCTTTAATGTATATTTTTGATCTTGCTTCAATTGTCCAGAGGTCCTCCTTATAAAATATTTGCCCAGACAAAATACTTCAAGTGTTTTCCCTTCAGTTCCTTCTAGTAATTTTATAGCCTCATGTCTTAAATTTAAATCTTTAATCCAGTAAGGGTCTATCTTATTGGTGCAATTGTGGATCCTGTTTCAGTCTTCTGCAGGTTGCCAGCCAGTTTGCCCAGAGCCGTTTGTTAAACAGGAAATCTTTTCCCCACTCTTGTTCACATGGATGGAACTGGAAAATGTTCTTCTGAGCAAAGTATCACAGAAATGGAAGAAAAAGTATCCAATGTACACAGCCCTTCTATGAAACTAATATATACATTGCATATGGAAGAAACAACTTAATTCTAGGCCAAAAATATGGGGAGGGGAAATGGAGGGGGGAAGGGTGGCTGGGTGGTGGGAGGGTAACCGGAAAGATCACCTATATCTCTGTCTAACAAGGGTACAAGTGAACCTTTCTAGAACTAGGATGTTAAGGTTTTGACACAATGACTATGCAAATAACATGAAAT
>CAUYTI010032089.1:0-41005 GCA_963575145.1 Galago senegalensis | reverse complement strand
TGTGGTCCCAGCTACTTGGGAGGCAGAGGCAAGAGACTCGCTTGAGCCCAGGAGTTGGAGGTTGCTGTGAGCTGTAATGCCACGGCACTCTACCCAGGGGGACAGCTTGAGGCTCTGTCTCAAAAAAAAAAAAAAAAAGGTAGCAAATTGTTATTGTCATAGGCTAAAATGACAGCTGGCCTACAAATAGTCATTCTACTGTGGTTCATTTTAGTCTGTTAAAAATGCATACAGTTGTCTGAGCTGGGTGAAGCCTCTATACTGAATGATGAGTATCATGCTGACGTTCCTTCAGCAATTTTTTTGGTACAGTATGTGCAAATACCATTATTGCTATTGTTTTAAGAGGTAAAATTAATCGTTAAACTGTTTTAAAATTAATAAATTTAACGTGTATCCATTCTTTGCTTGCTATTTGCAAGATATACGTATTCCAGTAATACACAAGATGGTCATCACTTTCATCGAAAGTTGTGGAATACCCTAAGTTATCTTAGCGCGTGAGATGATGCAGGGAGTTAAGCTCATTTGCCACCTATCTGAATATTTCAACATTAAGGAACAGAATCCTTTTGTGGTAATAAATACAGATTCCCTGTTTTTATTTCCCTTAATAGAGACCTGACTCAGTAAAATAAATTTTAGTACTGTTTTATAGCAGAACTCAGTTTGCCTACCTACTTAAAAGATTATAATTTTTCAGAACTTTCAGAAACTAATCATGATAAAACCATGTTAATTTGCATAGTGTCATTCTCCTTTTTCTCTCCTTCCTTTTCTCCAACCCTCCTGAAGATTGACCATGTTCTTACCATGAGCTTAAAATTGGAGATAGAGTGATTCACTTGCTAGTGAGCAAAGCCAAGCCTGTCTCTGTCCTTAAGGAATTGTAATTAAGTTCAGAAGACAGACAAGCATGAAATGATGATGGCATAAATAAATGTAATTCTGTGTTGTACTAAATGCCGTGGAAAAGTTTCAGGATGCTGGAAGGGGACCTCAAGGGGCTTGGATTCAGACTGTGGAGTCAGGGATGTCATGCTTGGGGTATTTAAGTTGGCTCTAGAAGAAGGAACATCCCAAAGGACCTTGAGGCTTGTTCATGGTCAATCTGCCAGTTGAATCTCACAAAAAATCCTTCAGGGTGGGATAAGTATGACCTCTACCTAACTGAGGAAATGGAAGCACTGAGATTTTTGTGTAACATGATAAGGGGAATGCCTTTAATTAACTAGTTGTAAAAGTTTTGATATACCTTAGCTCAAAAATCCATTTATTTTGCACTACCCAACCTCAGTGGTTTGAGAAGTGATCTTGCATTTCAGAAGACATCCCATGGAGGTGACATTTGAGCAGGACCACTAACTATGAAAAATAATCTCATGGGAAATGAGGTTTCAGTTCTTTCATCTTATGAATGTTTTCCATATAACATCTGGACCTCAAAACTGTTGATTCTTAAGGGGAGAATCATTTATTTTGCCAGTAGCTGAGGTATAATATGTGGCTCTCTCCTTCTCAGGAAGACAGCTTCTAGCCGTGTCCTGGAACATTTTGACCCTTTGAGCAAATTTCGTATAGAAATCATGGCCCACATTTTTGACCTTGAAAATGCTAAGAGATCATTTTTCAAGCCACATTCAGAGGATCATAGATTTGTAGATTTCTAAAGAATCTCAGAGTTCATCTGGTTTAGCTATACTATTTTATGGATGGAAAAAACAAGGCTATAGGATTTGCTTAGTCTTCCAAGTTGTGTTCAACAGAATTTTATTCCTTGGAGGAACCTCAGATTGTAGTTCCCTCTTGAAAAATTCATAAAATATGCCAGAATATTGTGAACTTTTGCTATTTTACTTTATTTTATTGGGAACTCTGAGGTATTTTACTTTATTTCTCTATCTATGGTCATATGATTAAAGAATACTTTTATTAACATCCATTATTATCCCATGAACACTCTTTATGAAATAGGACCATAAAGAATTTGTAATCTTATACTACATTGTAAATTAATAAAGTGTTTCAAAGGGATTTGTTGTAGTGAGTTAGAGCAGTAATTTGAGTTAAGCCAGACTATATCTTAAATAATAACATCACACGTAATTTGAAATGAGTATTCTAATATTTTTTGCTTTGTACAAATGTTGGGTAAATATACTTAGATAATTCCGCTTTCATACAAAAAGAGTTTGATAAATATGGCATGCTGTTTTATTGCTTGGTGGCAATATTGAGGATACAACCGATTTTTAAAAGTTGACTTTTAAAATATTTTCAGAATGAAATTAAGTGGTATATCATTTGTAGCTGCTCTTATTTTTGAATTTAATGGACATCTAGTTGAGTCTAGATAAAAATGATTAAAATGTCTATCTCATTTTTATCTTCTTTAAGCTGCCATGCCTTTCTTGCCTTCTTCCATGACAAGCTTAAAATTATCTCAAAACAAATTTACGTGTGTTCCAGAAGCAATTTTAAATCTTCCACAGTAAGTTTATCATTATTTTAATTTTGAAACCACATGAGCTACAACAGAATCTTTAGAAAGATTGTTCTATTTGGGGCGTATGAAAGTGATTGATTTCTAAACCTATTCAGCTTAATGTTTTTTAACATATAAATATTTGATTTTCACTAGACAAAAGATCTAACTCATTAGTTGGACTTTAAAGCTTTATATTAATTTAGTGGGCTGTTGTAGAGAAACACATTAAGATCATTTAATTAATTACTGCATCATTGTAACTTTACAATTTTATTTACTCTCAGAGATTGATATGTTGCCAAAATACTATTAGCTTTGAAATCATGCTTAAATTATATTTGTGTGAAATTTTTGGTGAAACTTAAGATGATTTATGTAGTTTCAGCTTTTAGGGGATTTGGGGCAATTTCATGAAAAGCAAAAGCTTCCTATTTACAGATTCAGGAATCAATGAGATTTTGATGTGTTGTTATCTTCAATACTATTTTTTTTGTTTAGTTTTTATTTTTTAGAGACAGGATCTTACTCTGTTACCCCAAGATAGAGTGCAGTGGCATGATCATAGCTCAGCTTCAAACTCCTGAGCGTAAGAGTTCCACCCACCTCAGCCTCCTAAATAGCTGGGACTACAGGTGCTTGCCACCAGGCCCAGCTAATTTTTCTTATTTCTCATAGAGAACAGTGTCTTGCTATATTACTCCACTGGTCTCAAATTCCTGGTTCAAATGATCCTCCTACCTTGGCCTCCCCAAAACCTGGGACTACAGGCATGTGCCACTGTGCCTGGCCTTAAATACCATTCTAACTCTCTCATACGTTATGAATGAAATTCATAAATATGTATGTGCAAATATATACTTATATCGGCAAATGATACTTAACTCTAATTTAGACATAGAAGGCATGAGACAAGCATAATGGCTCACTTAAATCTAGCTTTAGAATGTGTCAGACACTATTTTAACTGCTCTACAGTGGATCATCTCTTTGATCTTCTTAATAACCTATAAGACAGCTGCTGTTATCTCCACTGTATATGAGATGGAACAACTTGCCCACAGGGTTAGTTCCTGTAAACTGGTGGTTCAACTTCAGACTCTCGATTCACATGCATATTCATATGACAACTATATTAGTTTTAAAGTTGGGTCTTATCCTTATTCTGGAGAAAATTACTTGCAAGGTTTTCACGTATGTGGTGAATACTCAATTGGTTTTCATCTTGACATTATATCCTTTCAGCTTACGGTCTTTAGATATGAGCAACAATGACATTCAGTATCTGCCGGGTCCTGTACACTGGAAATCTTTGAACTTAAGGGAACTCTTATTTAGCTATAATCAGATCAGCATCTTGGACCTGAGTGAAAAAGCGCACGCATGGTCTAGAGTAGAGAAACTCCATCTTTCTCATAATAAACTGAAAGAGGTGAGATGTTGTCTTTAAAATTATTGCCGGTTTGTAAATCTGCTTCGTAATGTGCTTTAATCACACGTTATCATTTAAAAAATCTGTTATTTTCTCTTTCTTGCTTTTTGAATAAGATGTTAGCCCATCCTGTGCTGAGTGGGTATAGTAAGAGCTTAATTTCCTTAAAAAGTCACTTTTGTGCTATATGTTTGAAGACTCCCATGTGTATGTATGTACCTGTTTAATCGTGATTGTCTGCTTTCAGGGTGTTGTTGTATCACTGCATGTCTGATCTGTTGGCAGGCTCAGATGTTCTGTCTTTCTTGAGTTGTTGCTGGTTCTCACGCTGCATCATTTTTTCAGCTGTCTTTCCCACACGCTTTCGTTTCTGCATTCCTTTACCATGCTCGCCTTCACCCTGACGGAGCAGCCTTCTTTGCTTTGCCCCATTCTCTCTCTTACAAATCTGAGATTGATTATCCGTTTTTCTCAGAAAATACTTTTTTCCAGGTTCAAGACTGTTGCTTATAAAACCTCAAAAGAATTAATTATCTGATACTGTGAAGTTCAGAAAAACTGTAAACATTTTTTTGTATCTGATATGTTGCTATCAAATGAATGGTTTCTATTATAAATATAACATATATTGCTTAAAAACTTGGGAGAGAAAAAAAAATCAGTGTAATTAAGATGCCCCCCCCCCAAAATAGAAACATTTAGTTATATTTTGAGAACACAAAGTTGCATGTAAGTTTGGCTTCACTAAAGAACCCGGGCAGTGTGAGGGAACAGAATCAGCCACAGATGATGGGTAACTATTAATAGCTTCTTACTTTTAATGTCGGGAGGAGATCAAGTATTTTATCTGGGGATATATAATTTTTGAAGATTGTAAGTGACTGGCGTAGATTGTTTGGGGTGGGTTCTTTATATGTGTGTTTTTATATGTTTAAATACATCCTGAAAACTTATGACAAGTCTTTGGAAGATCTTAGGGCCTATCGCAGGGTTGTGAGAGTAAGGATGGAATCTACAAGCATTTCCTGCTTCCTACCATCATCCTGTTTCTTGGCAGCTGCAGTTCTTCCTCCCACCAACAGGTTGTGCCCTTTTTTGTTTCATTAAGATTCCTCCCGAGATTGGCTGTCTTGAAAATCTGACATCTCTCGATGTTAGTTACAACTTGGAACTGAGATCCTTTCCCAACGAAATGGGAAAATTGAGCAAAATATGGGATCTTCCTCTGGATGAACTGCGTCTTAATTTTGACTTTAAACATGTAGGATGCAAAGCCAAAGACATCATAAGGTTAGATCATTATATTTCCATTTGTTTTTATCAATTTGTTTCATATTTCCTCTGTTACTTTGATGGATATATAGTTATAATTTAGAGAAAATAGAAATGGTCTTACTTAACATTTGTAGCCAGTATGTTATTTGCCTTTCTGTTAATGCGTGTGTTTCTATGGTGCCACTGCAAAGGTTTTTCACTCCTCTAAGCCAGCAGTTCTCAACCTGTGGGTCACGAACTGTATTAAAGGGCTGCAACACTAGGAAGGTTGAGTACCATTGCAAGCCAAGCTAATGCTGGGAGAATGACTTCTCCTCTGTATCATTCTTTTAAAATGAAATTGTAAAAGAATTTGGCGTCTTGTTACCAATTACACAGCCTAAAGAGATGCTTCTAGAGTATAACTTTTTACAGTACATTTTTAGAGCAAATAGTTAACAAATATCTGTCACGTCTTAAAGCATTATAGTTAGTGCCACGATAGGAAATTATTAACTTTGATTGCCTATGAGCATAAGTAACCAACTCACCTTGGTCATTTTGAAACCAGCAAATCAATGTTTTCTGGTCTTTCCACTTTAAGAACTTCAAATCTAATAGATTTGGTCCCATCTTTGGTTCCCTTTCAGCTTGTTAGTCTTATTATTGCCTACTCACAAAGTCCTTTACTCCCTTTCCACAAAGATGCTCTACTTACCTTGCCCATAGCTCACTCATCACTTCTCAATGAGTCCTTGACTTGACTGGAATGTCCACCAAGGCAGGGATTGTGGCTGTGTTCACTCCCTAGTTGATTCCAAGGCAAGGATTGTGGCTGTGTTCACTCCCTAGTGGATTCTTGTCACCTAATAAAGAACCTGGTTCATTAATAGCTGTTCAATGATTAGTGATTTAAATTGTGTCAACAGTCTAACATAGTTTATATCTCTCTATATCCATCATATTTTTGATAACATTTTAAATCTATTTTTTCAAAAGTGTTTTTTTATTCTCCTATAGCTCTTCTCATTAGTTTCTCATCTGCCTAAAGTCTCTTAATTTATATGTAACTTTTTGTCTTATTTTATGAGGAAGGATTTGGTTTCCTGAACTCCTGCCCTTGACTTAATTAAGAAAAGAATTTGTCACCTTCCGTACTAAACATGAGTACCCCGATCTTACATGATCATTTCCCATGATTTTTCCCTCTCAAAACTCAAGAAGATGATCATATAAAAAATTGGTTCAGTTCTTACTAAACATTTAGTAGAACTAGTTTTCAATATATTATGCTATTATATTATCAAGGCAGGATATTACTAAATAATTTAACATGTGGTTTGATATTTTTAGAAAAGACAGAAGTCTTGGAGCAGTTTAGATATTGTAAGCATGATTTACTCTTTTAAGAATGACTTTTATTGAAGAGTGGTACATTCTTGATAAATAAATAAATCAAGAAAAATGACATTGTGTCATCAGAAATGTTGGTCAGATTTCCATGACTTATAAGAATGGGTCAGTCAATATTTCCGAAAATTCAATTGTGATTTAGTTTGTTCCTCTAATTTTAAATTGTGGGAACAGTTTAGCATATCTCTCTGTACCCATCATAGTTTTGGTAACATTTTAAATTAACTATTATTTAAAAAGTGGTTTTGTTTAGCCCCTTAAAGCACTTCTAATTAGTTTCAGTTATTTTTACATTATTAGGAATAGCAACCTATTAACATTTGCTAATAGTGTAATAGTTTATATGTATTTATTTATACTGTAACAATATAATTTTATAACTCTATATTAATAGCATATGTAAGTGTACATAATATATATTCTGTATACCATATTTAATATGAATGTAAATATACATACACATATATAATATAGTCCCTATGACTCCATTATCAGCATTAATGTAAGAGTATACCTAAAAACTTACTTTGGTTTTATGTCATATGGACTTTGTAAAATTTTATACTTTATAATTTTTAGGGTTTTATTTGTACCATTTAAAGAAATCCCCCCCATATACATATATTGCATTCTAACGGTATTGCAAACACACTTTGGTGTTTTGATTATTTCTGATAGTGTAACGTGCCCTTATATTTGGCAATGCTACCAAACAACATTGACTGCACTCCAATCACTAATGCAATATATGCATTGAAAGTCATATATGTTGTTAGTGATATGTACTATGGGTTCTTTTGCATACTATATTTTGGCAAATCTTATATTTTAAAGTATTTAAGGCGTAAGAAGAACTCCCTAAGTCTCAAGTGTATTAAGCAGCTTGTTATTTTATTTTTATCTTTCAAATACCAGGTTTCTTCAACAGAGGTTAAAAAAGGCTGTGCCCTATAACCGAATGAAACTTATGATTGTGGGAAATACTGGGAGTGGTAAAACCACCTTATTGCAGCAATTAATGAAAACCAAGAAATCAGATCTTGGAATGCAAAGTGCCACGGTTGGCATCGACGTGAAAGACTGGCCTATCCAAATAAGAGGGAAAAAGAAGAAAGACCTCATTTTAAATGTGTGGGATTTTGCGGGTATTTATTTCTCTAGAATTTTTAAATTCACTTTGACCTTTTGTTTAGAATAGGGATTCAAGAACTGAGATTTCTATTCCAGTGCCCGAAGAGCTGGTAGGTTATGTAGAATTATGCCACAGTTACTCATTCCTAAGTTTACCCTGGCCACCAGAGTGGAGAAATACGTGGAGGGAAATGTGAGGAGCAATTCAGTTCGAGGGCAGCTGAGTGAAGCTCAGTTACTTGGTTGTTCGCTGGCGCAGAAGCTAAAGGTTGCCAATCCCTAGTAAAAACCTAGGATAAAACCCTAGTAAAGGGTAAAGAAGTAAAGGTTGCCAATCCCTAGTAAAAAGCTCTAGAGATTTTCTGCTGATTGTTTTTGTAAAATACTGAATAAGAAATAGCATTACTCCCACCACCTCAAATTTTTTTAGAATAGATTCTCCCTTCCCTTTTCCAATTCCCTTTCCCTTTCCCTTTTCCTTTCCTTTCCAAATGGTCTCTCTCTGTTCCTGGCCTAGAGAGCTATGGTGTTAGCCTAGCTCCCAGCAACCTCACATTCCTGGGCTCAAGTGATTCTCTTGCCTCAGCCTCCTGAGTAGCTGGGACTGTAGCCCCCCCCCCCACCATGTCTGGCTAATTTTTCTGTTTTTAGTAGAGACAGGGTCTAGTTCTTGCTCAGGGTGGTCTCAAACTCCAGAGCTCAAGCGATCCTCCAGTCTCGGCCTCCCAGAGTGCTAGGATGATAGGTATGATAAGGAAAGATTCTGGCCACAAGACTAAAACTAAGCCTCCAATGTTTATTTAGGTCGTGAGGAATTCTACAGCACTCACCCCCATTTTATGACCCAGCGAGCACTGTACCTTGCCGTCTATGACCTCAGCAAAGGACAGGCAGAAGTGGATGCCATGAAGCCATGGCTCTTCAACATCAAGGTGATCTGTTCTATTCATTTGAAAATAGAAAATAATTCTAGGTTGTTTTTTCTTTTTTTTTTTAATGTGTTTTTTTTAGGTAATTTATTTTGGGCAAATAGTCGTTTCAAACAATTTCTTCAAATAGTTTCTTAAAAGATAATTAAAAGTGCTAAAATTTTGAGTTGGGAAATTTTCAGAATAATGGAAGTCTTGACATGAAAATAGTGTGTTCTGTAGGGGTGATTGCTGCTGGTACCTGAAACATTTTATACTATAAAACTTGAAAAGTATATCTGTCAACTATTTTGTATTTATATTATCTCTTAAATGAAATGTACATTTCACTCATTGAAACAAACTACACAGAAGAAAAGCAGTCTGAACCTCTCCAAGTACATCTTCAGTAGCCAGTTAGTACCAAGTCCCTGCGATTTGACCCTGTATGGGGTCCCAGATTATTATGCTCTTATGTCTGGAATCTCCTTTTTGTCATTTTTCTGCATTTTCTTTGGCTGTTATGCTTTTAGGCATTCTTTCAAATGCCATGGCTTTTTAGACCGGAGACTAAAGTAAGAGTCCATGGTCTTTGAGAGATGCTCCAGGGAGCTCTTCGGTGGGTTAAGTCTTTAAACAGGTTCCTGTCAGGACATTTGGGCTGAAGGCTTGGTTTTTTGGGTTTTTTTTTACTTTATTATAGTAGGCCAATGTGAGTAAATATTATGGTGGCAATAATACTTGCTGTAGTGGCTTTTGTTCTTTCAGTGTGGACTCCAGATTGAATGCTATTAACATGAATTCAGGAAATTTCAATGCACACATAAGGAAGATATAAACCCTATTAGGTTACTTTGATATAATGTAAGGGGTTTATGAATTTACGAGCTCATTTTAGGGCAGGAATGTAAGAAAAGAAAGGCTACTTTTCTTATGTTTTATGCTACTACCCTTATATAGGCCAACCCCCAAATGGTAAAAATTGGATTAACAAGAAGCCTAAAAATGACTTTTCAAAATTTCTTAAGGCTATGTTATTCTCGGGAGGCGTCTGTGGCTCAGTGAGTAGGGGGCCAGCCTTATATACTGAGGTTGGTGGGTTCAAACCTGGCCCCGGCCAAACTGCAATAAAAAATAGCTGGGAATTGTGGCGGGCACCTGTAGTCCCAGCTGCTCGGGAGGCTGAGGCAAGAGAATTGCCTAAGCCCAGCAGTTAGAGGTTGCTGTGAGCTGTGATGCCCCAGCACTCTACGAAGGGCCATAAAGTGAGACTTTTGTCTCAAAAAAAAAAAAAAGGCTACTGTTCTCAGGTTTAGGGAGGAAAGACAATTGTTCTTTTCTTCTTCTGCGTTCTTTTCATTTCTCATTTTTACTTGTGTGAATTTCAAAGAAGGCAACAGAAGTATAACCGGTCCCCATTTCAAAGCAAACACAGCATCACTCTCGGGGTCTCCTGCAGGCTCGGGCCTCCTCTTCCCCTGTGATTCTCGTGGGCACGCATCTGGATGTTTCCGATGAGAAGCAGCGCAAAGCCTGCATCACGAAAATCAACAAGGAGCTCCTGAACAAGCGGGGCTTCCCTGCCATCCGCGACTACCACTTCGTGAACGCCACCGAGGAGTCCGACGCTTTGGCCAAACTCCGCAAGACCATCATCAATGAGAGCCTTAACTTCAAGGTAACATGGAGCCTACAGAGGGCTGGGAGAGTGATAACATTGATTAATTCTCAGGTTAGGCAACTATTTAGAGACGTTAGAAGTCTTGAGAAGAGAGCAACTCTCCTAAAATACTGGGGGTTTTCCCCTTAGCTGTTAGCATTATTATAGTTCTTTCAATTTTAAAATTACTTACTGAATACCATTCCTCATTTCTGGTTTATAGCAATGGGAATAAAAAATAATTAGGGGAGTCCTGCTAGAAGTAAAAGAATGTTTCTGGGATCACGAGAAAATGTTTCTGATGCCCTTCCCCACCCCCACCCCCACCCCCGACTTCTTGTAGTGGTGATTCAGTTAAAGAATGAAGGTGAGTAGTGAGGTTTGGGATCACTTCTCTTCTCTTATTCTTTGACTTTGGTTTTTCCATCTGCACCTGTCTTTTGGAGTTCCTATTTCGTGCACAGCTTGATCTTCAGTGCCACCTTTTCATAATTCTTGTCACTGATTTCCATGCCAGTTTTTTCCATCCGTATTGTGAGAAGACTTATTTAGTCATCAAGACCACTAGTTTTGGTTTTTCGCCATGTCTAAATGCTTAGTTCAGACGAACTGGGCTTCTCATTTTAGGACTTATGCTTAACATTTTTGAAGTTCCCGTCTGGTAAGTCAAGTGTTCCTAAAACACAAATAAATCAGTTATCAGGGAGAACGCTCTGTTTTAAAATAAGTACAGGAGACTTCCCTGGATTCTGCTGGGAGAACGGTGCACAAATTATACATAAAAATATGCTAGATAGTTCAATGTGGCAAACATGATGGTGAATTTCACCTAGTCTCTATTAATTTAGCTCTTTAGCTCTAATGATTAAGACTATGGCTTATTGCAGCAGCTGTAGCTCAGTCTGCAGGGCGCCAGCTACATACACCGAGGCTGGTGGGTTTGAACCCAGCCTGGGCCTGCCAAACAACAATGACAACTGCAACCAAAAAATAGCTGGGCATTGTGGCAGGCTCCTATAGTCCAAGGTACTTGGGAGGCTGAAGCAAGAAAATCACTCAAGCCCAAGAGTTTGAGGTTGCTATGAGCTGTGATGCCAGGACACCCTACCCAGCTTGAGACTGTATCTCAAAAAAAAGATTGTGGCTTATAACTACAGTCTTTTTGGCCTGGGCAGTCCTGGTATAATTGTTAATAGTGTCCCACTACACTCATCAGAATATCCCAGTCTAGATGATAAATTATATGGTCGCCCTGGTTATTGCCCCATCTTGGCCAGTTAGCTCTGTTTTGTTCCATTTATGTAAATTATGCTTCTGTACTAAACATAAGGAGCCATTGATCAATGTGACAGTCTTTGTTGTTCCCAGGGAGAGAACTTGGATGTTTGTATCTTTCAACACACATGTATTACAGTTACTGAGAGGTTTTACTGATGGTGGGTTGATAGTGGCATTTTATGTAAGAATAACATATTAATGTCCAGATTTTCCACTCTCTGTGGGACATGTGATTAGAAAATAATATGACTTACAAATATATATATATGTAAGATATATTCATTCAGTTAATCTCTTTATTGTGTTGGTTTCTTCAAGAATTTTGTTGTTAAAGAATATTTTAATAGTTCTCCTTTTTGTCATTGCTGTCAGAGCATATATCATGTCTTTTTTTAAAAAAATCATTAGAGAATGAGTTTGTTTTGAAAAGTCTGAATTTAATTGAAACAAAATTTGAATTTAGACTGATAAGGTGATTATTTCCTTAAGCTAAATTAATACTACTTTTTTCTCTTTCTTTCTTTCTTTTTTTTTTTGAGACAAAATCTCACTTTATCACCCTCAGTAGAGTGCCATGGCATCACAGCTCATAGCAACCTCAAACTCCTGGGCTTAAGTGATTCTCTTGCCTCAGCCTCCCGGTAGCCGGGACTACAGGCATCTGCCACAATGCCCGGCTGTTTTGTTGTTGTTGTTGTTGGAGTTGTCATTGTTGTTTGGCAGGCTCAGGCTGGGTTTGAACCCAGCAGCCTTGGTGTGTGTGGTCAGCCTTACCCACTGAGCTATGAGTGATGCCCCAAACTGCTTTTTTCTAATAGTAAGTTATCACTATCAGTCAATTGGACCAGTTTTTTTTTCAGCATTATAAATGAATTTGGAAGAGAACTCTACAGAAAGTAAAAGACATGCTTTGAGAAATGTATTATTTAAAGAAAAGAATATATTGCTAACGGATGCATCATTTTGGTGTATTGGTTTGAAAACTCATTTGATTGCTTTGTAGAACAGTGGCTCTTTCAGATGACTGAGGACCAGTGAGCCTGCTAGAACTTGAATGTTCTTTCTTCCCTGAGGTGCTTCAACCGTTATTCAAACAGCAGCTCATAATCTATTAGAGATCATTATTTTGTCTTTTCATTTATTTTTCATCTTTTCTTTTGATCCTGGCTCTTCTCTAATCTTTACCTGTCTCACCCTTATTAATGTGTGTCTGTGCAGAGTCTTTAAAGTAAAAGACATATGTGTGTGTGTGTGTGTGTGTGTGTGTGTATTTTTGCATAGCCTGTTGGTGATCTGATAATTGAGCTAAAAAGAAGAGCAGGATAACAGAGAGTTCAGGGCCAATATACCGCCTTCACTCCTGTCCCTCCTGTTATCAGGGCGGGCCTCCCTCGCTGGTCCGGGGATCCAGCCTCTTCAAGCTCATCGTGCCCTTTGCTCTTGGTTTGCTTTCGAAAGCAAGAACCCTTGTTTAGTTCTATCGGTGGTTTTCCTCCTTGAGTTAAAACATGAAACTTCAATCTACAGTTCCATTTCATCTTAGTTTATAAATAACGAAGAAAGGGAATGTGAGAAGTGGTGGTTAGTGAGATTATACCTAATATTCTGGGGCCAGGAATGCATGCCCCAATCTTTGGAGTAACCCTTTATTTGCAGGTAAATATGGAAGTAACTGTGATGTCTGCTGTAATGCAGGATCTTTAAGGTTCTAGTTAAAAGTAGAAAAGGAGCAAGTTAGAGTTTGGTTTGCAGGTGCTGAATTTCTATTTGTCATAAGTTTAAGAATTTGAGTAGAAATCCTGGTTGGTATTGTCAGGTAAAAAGAATACGTAATTTTCATGGGTCCAGAAATAGGGAGAGTGTGCCATCTGGTGGTTCTTGACGGCATTTTGTTTGCTGTTGTTAAGAGTTGGAAGAGCGGAGAGGGAGGGGAGGGGAGAGGAGGAGGGAGGATGGGTGGAGGGAGGGTAATTGGTGGGACCACACCTACGGTGCATTTTACAAGGGTAAAAGTTAAATCTACCAAGTGTAGAATACAAATGTCTTAACACAATAACTAAGAAAATGAGGTGAAGGCTATGTTAACCAGTTTGATGAAAGTATTTCAAATGGTATATAAAACCAGCACATTGTACCCTATAATTGCATTAATGTACACAGCTTTGATTTAATTAAAAAAAAAAAGAATTGCATTTCTGTTTAAAGTTATATTTTAAAAAAGGTTTGGAAAATATTTTTTATTATAGAGACCATGACATTCAGACCATTCTTTTAGAAGAATTTCATATTTTTCTCAATGATCAGACAGGATTAGTATTCAAAGTATGACAGTGCAATGATCATCCTCTCAAGTCAGAATCATAGGCATTTAGATGATTTCTCATTTTCCCAAGTATAAGATTCCACAAGCCTTGCAAGCATAGCCTGGGTGAAAAGATTTTATGCCTCCAGGTTTCACAGTTGATATGTATAGCCCACCTTTACATTTTGCCAAATAAGAAGCACGAAATTTAATGTTTGATCTTGGGCATGAGCATTTTAATGTAATAAATAATGTAATATTGATTGGACATAAAGTTTATGCGCAGTTTACTATGTTAAACTATTTTAAATTGCACATGAACTTTATGGCTTCCCTGTATACCGAATTCTTATGCTCACATGTCTCCTGAACATTAAGTTTAATGTCTTAGAAAATAAAAAAAAATCCTTAATTTGTGGTAAGCGAGGTACCTTGTTTTTTTGCCATAGAATTTCTGGATAGGTCGATAAATATTTTCATACTATGTTATTTGATCTTTCTTTGTCAATTGGTCTCGGTGTATATAATTTTCTTAGTTTAATTTCATCTTCTTTATTCCTATTTAAATAGCTTGACATCCCATTTTCATTTTATTCAGAAATACCCTTTGAGTAATAGACCCATTTCTGTAAAAACGATTAACACCAAATTTACCAGTCACCTGACAAATATGTGAGTCAAACAGATTTTTACAGTTGTCATTTGTAATTTCACAGATCCGAGATCAGCCCGTTGTGGGGCAGCTGATTCCAGACTGCTACGTAGAACTTGAGAAAATCATTTTATCGGAGCGTAAACATGTGCCAATTGAATTTCCTGTAATTGACCGGAAACGATTATTACAACTAGTGAGAGAAAGTCAGCTGCAGTTGGATGAAAATGAGCTTCCTCATGCGGTTCACTTCCTAAACGAATCAGGTTTGAGCGTTTGTTAGTTTCACATTTTTTTTCAAAGCTCAGACGTAGTAATTTATAAAAGTGTTTCTGAATTTTAATATAGAATTTACATTCAAACTTTAAGAGAATATGGTCCCAATTCTTTAATGGGCCTTTTTTTTTTTTTGAAGATCATTGTGTGCATGGATGTTTAATCATACATCATGTCATAACCAAAGAAATTTAGAAATCATCCCAAGTCCAAGGGGTGGGAAGAATCCCTGAGGAGGAGTTAAAACACGCGAGGTCTAGAACTTGACTTTACTATGTGGGAGCTGTGGAGCCCTGAGCACAACCACAGCCTTTCCTAGTGTCGGTGTCAAATGAATTGAGTGCACGTGAAAGTTCTTTTTGTACTGCCCAGGAGAATGATTAGTGGGATGGTCTAACTGGGCACTTAGAGAATCAATGGTTGCCTGAGACAGTGCAGCTGCCGAGTGGCACAGCTGGCCCTGGTGCATCACTCATTGATCTCACAGACAAACACTGTCAAACCCACTATGGTGCTGACTGTGTGCTGGATTTGAATTGCCTTGCTAGAAATGTGTGGGCTGATTTGTATCATATGGAGTAAGTGGCTGGGAAGCTGCTTTTGAGCCCTAGATTCTGTTACATAAAAAATATCTTCATCTGGGCTCGGTGCCATAGCTCAACTGGCTAAGGCGCCAGCCACGTACACCTAAGGTGGCGGGTTCGAATCCCCAGCCTGGGTTTGCCAAACAACAATAACGGCTGCAACCAAAAAATAGCCCGGCGTTGTGGCAGGCGCCTGTGGTCCCAGCTACTTGGGAGGCGGAGGCAGGAGACTCACTAGAGCGCAGGAGTTAGAGGTTGCTGTGAGCTGTAATGCCACGGCAGTCTACCCAGGGGGACAGCTTGAGGCTCTGTCTCAAAAAAAAAAAAAAATCTTCATCTGGATTATAATCTGCTCCATTTCCCATCATTCTTAAATCAGATATTTTGGCATATGATGTGTTTCCTACCTGTATTTGAAAATGAATTGTGTTTCAGTGTGTAGTTAGCAACATAAAAGGAAATCATGAATTTCTATTTGTTTGTAAATCTGTACTCTGCAATGGATGCCAGTGTCTCGGATGTGCTTGTGTATGATCGTTGTATATAGTTAAAAAATAACTTCATTATGTTACTGGGACTTAAGAGTTTGGGAACCCATGGCGGTGCCTGTGTCTTAGTGAGTAGAGTGCTGGTCCCATATACCAAGGGTGGTGGATTCAAACCCAGCCCTGGCCAAACTGCAACAAAAAATAGTGGGGCATCACGGTGGGCGCCTGTGGTCCCAGCTACTCTGGAGGCTGAGGCAAGAGAATCACCTAAGCCCAAGTGCTGGAGGTTGCTGTGAGCTGTGACGCAACCGCATTCTACCAAGGGCAACAAAATGAGGCTCTGTCTCTTAAAAAAAAAAAGAGTTTGGGAACCTGGATTACAGGTTCTAGTCCCAACTCTGCTGCTAACTCCACTGACTTTTCCTCCACTGTAAGACAAGGAGGTTGGATCAGATTCTCTGTAAAGCCCCTTAATATTTGTATGTTCTAGATTCCCTGTTTCACTGTTTGATGACTTTTCACTGCAGGAGTCCTTCTTCATTTTCAAGACCCAGCACTGCAGTTAAGTGACTTATATTTTGTGGAACCCAAGTGGCTTTGTAAAATCATGGCGCAGGTTGGTGTCTTCTACTTTTGCGGCATGGGGGTTATGATTGAAGAGTAGAATGGCTGGCACCCGTTTTCATGTCTTTGTTTTCAAGAAAGATGTTTGTATCTCTCTGTTCCATGCTATGTTTCTAGATCCTGGGGCTGTGTTCGATTGTGTTATTGGCTTAGTCAATTGAATGAAAGTTTTGTGAAAAGCCTCTGGGTAAATGCATAGAAGAAACTTTAGTTGGTGGGTCTGTGAACTTATGTCTGGAAACATGGCGGGGAGTTTTGACTAAGTAGAATGATCAGCGCTCTTAATGCTTGCCAGTTTGGAAACTTTGGATGGCACTGGGTATGGGCATCTTTTCTCCATTTATATTTCATATGCAAAATGGTTTCTTCTCCAATAATAATTCATTACCGGTGAGTTTCTATTACTTCACTATAATAATTCATCTCTATAGGTTTGTCATGGTAAACCTCTGAGCATAAAGCACTTCCTTTGGGTTTTTCAATCCTTTGACATTGTAGGTCAGATGTTTTTTTCTCAAACATTGTAGGATGTTAGTAACCTCTTTATTTTCTGGATCCTGGTCGTACCCTCCCAGTGATGACAAGGGAAGTGTGTCTAGGCATTGTCAAATGTTGCCAGGAGAGTATAAAATTACCCCAGTAGAGAGCCATTAAGTAACTCTTTTGTTTATGAGTATAATTTATAGTTCCACATGTGGCTCCTTGAGTCCCTAAAATGATTATATCTTTGTATATTAGAAATATCTCTTCCAATTAAACCATCATGGTAATTAAATTCCCTCAGAGAATCTTGAGTAATTGTTGCTAAATTCCAGTGAAGGAAAAGAGGAAGATATTTTGCAGTGGGAACTCAGCTGAGGTTAAATCCTATACTGTGGAACTTGCTAGCATGTTGAAACATTATTGTAATTGGCAATTTATTATAATGTGTCAGTTGTTATTACTTTGGTAGTTATTTTTAAATTAGATTTTCGTCCTTCTGCGTATACAAAATGGGAAGTGTGATTTTATTGATCTATTAAATAATAATGGAGCCGGTAGAATCGTGTGGTCCAGAGCACACGCTCAGGAGTCAGCTTGACCTGGGTTTAAATTTCTGCAAATACGTACTAGCATTGTGACATTTCTTAACATTTTAAGCCTTTATTTCCTCCTTTGTAAAATAAGGTTCATAATAATATTATTTTCTATATCGCCTCCCTATGTTAGTGTAAGTGAGCAGTAAATGTTCACTCATTTCATATTGGAGCGTTTTGGTGAGTTCAAGCATGTTATTTTAAGAGACTGAAAAAATTCAAGACTGTAAAGAAGTACTCTCATAGTTTTGGAAAATGTGTCAGGTACGAAGCCAAATAAAACTATGTGTAGGTAGATAAATCTTGTTCAGTAAAGGGAGATTTAAATATACCCAGCAGATTTTGCTGTCCCAGGCAGCGGACTGTGGGTAACAGAAACTAACCAAACTCCAATCAAGAAAGGCTAAAGTTGCCCCCCACCCCCACCCCCAGGGGTGTGTTTCCCTGTGACTTTGGAACAGTGGAAGTTGCACTCTAGTGGATAATAATAGGGTAGGTATATCTTTTATAGTAGAATAGGGAAGAGGCTTACATCAGAATCATCTTTTTTATTTTTATTTATTTATTTATTGTTTGTTTGTTTGTTTGCAGTTTTTGGCTGGGGCTGGGTTTGAACCCGCCACCTCCAGCATATGGGGCTGGCACCCTATCCTTTGAGCCACAGGTGCCACCCCATCTTTTTTATTTATTTATTTTTTTCTGTTTTTGGCTGGAGCTGGGTTTGAACCTGCCCACCTCCAGCATATGGGGCTGGCACCCTACTCCTTTGAGCCACAGGTGCCACGCCATCTTTTTTATTTTTTAAACAAAAACAGATTTCCACTATACAATAGCATCTCTGAAGATTCTGTGGAGTAATTCAGTTGAAATTCCATGAAAGTTCTTCTTCTCAGCACCTGATATGTAATATAAATGTGATAATGTATGTGACGATTAAGTTAAGAATTTGAAAAAATCAGAAGTTGTTTTGAAAGACAGATTTAAGATGTCAGTACAGTGGTAATTTAAATTTCTTATTAACCTAAAAAGTAAGTATCATCATTTTTATGCTGATAAATTGAAATCTGTCCTTTTAACTGAGGTTGAAAGGGAATGGAAACTATAAATAAAATGAAACCAAAGGCAACTTGCCTGATGCCAGTCAGCAAAAATAAATGAGAGAATGCACCTCCAGGAATCATCAAGGCAAGGGCAGGACTAATGTCATGGTACAGGAGCTCTAACGAGCCCACCCACCTTTAGGTACCCCAAGCTGTGAGGTCACTAAACTTATTTTAAAAAGGTTGCATCAAAGGAGGGACAAGTTTGCAAAACTCATTTAACTCATGATAAAAGAGACATGAAAGGGACCTCGTGAACTGATCACCTGGAGCATTAAACAGCTCATGTGGCAATTTAATCTTGATAAAAATACATGGGAGAAGTATAGAGGAATTTGGTAAATTCTCTTTCTTTGAACAAGGTCATGAGATAGCAAAATCAGATGCTAGTTTGAAAGAATACTAGGAGGTCTTTTTAAGGTGGTAGAATTAAGGTAATATTTACTTTCTTTCTTTTTGCTATATAACAAGCCTCCCCCAAATCTGGAGGCTTAAAATGTCAACACTTTTTTATGACTAGTCTCTGAGTTGACTGGGCTTAGCTGAGTGGTCCTCTCCATGTGGTGCTGGCCAGGGTCATTCACCTGGCTTCATTCATTGAGCTGGCATGGAAAGTCCAAGAAAGCTACATATTTTGGCATATTAGTGCTGCTTCTGTGGCCTCTCCTGTGGGTTGGCTGAGCTTCCTCATGGCATGGTGATGACAAGGTAATTGGACATCTTGCATGATGGCTGGTCACCAAGAAAAATGAAGCAGAATTTTCTGGTCCTCTTAAAAGCTGGGCCCCAAAATCTCAAAAATATCAATTCTGCCACATTCTAGTGACCAGAGCAACCATTAGGCCAGCTCAGAATCAGGGGAGGAGAAACGGACTCCTTGTGAGTAACTTGTATGTATGGGGAAAGAATTGATGGTATCCGTGTTTGGAATCTACTATAAATCATCCTAGCATAATTATAGATCTACTAGAAAAAAATCAGGCACCAACTACTATTAAAATGAATTTGTCTACATAAAATAAATTAGAATAATTTATAAATTATTACAAGTTTATGAGGGGTTACTGTGTGTTTTACAAAGATTATCCCAGAATCTCTTTGAAAGGGTACTATTGGGTGGTGCCTGTGGCTCAAGGAGTAGGGCGCTGGCCCCATATACCAGAGGTGGCGGGTTCAAAACCGGCCCTGGCCAAAAACTGCAAAAGAAAAAAAAAAAAGGGGTACTATTAACCCTTAAGTTTTAGTTGAAGAAATTGATAGACAAAGAGTTTAGGTAATTTATCAAAGGTATACATTCAGGAGGAGGAGGAGTTAGGATTTCAACTCCAGGGCTTCATAGGGCTGACATTCAAATAAGAGAAAATTAATAATAAACAAATATATAATATGTCAGGCAGTACAGGGTGCTACAAGGAAAATACAAAGTGTGGTTGGAGGTCACTTGTCAGAGAAGATCTTAGCACTTTAAACATGCTAAAATGGCAAGCAATTTTTTTAACTCACTAGAAGCAAAGTAGGATTGCTATAAATTAGTACACAATATGAGACTCCTACAAACTACAGTTTCTATTAATTAACCAGCCATTGCACAATGTCATTAAATACCAATACGTTCAATAATCATGCAGTCATTGAGTCAGTAAACGCTGTCCATACAAAGTAGAAATAAAGAGAGGGTAAAATCAGGCTTTGGGTGTCAGAACTTTGCAAGCCAGTATTTCATTCAGCTACTTTATAGCACAGGTAATGTTTGTTCCTGTTTAAGTAAACATTGTAGATCTACTAAAGAAAGTTAAACACAAACCTCTTTTTAAAATTAACTTGGCTAAGTAAAATAAATTGGAATATGTAGATGATTATGGCCAATATCTGAGGGTTTATGATCTGCTAAAAATTGTCCTATGTGCTTTCCATGTATTATCTAAGGCAGTTACTTTTTAATTTTTATTTTACGGAGAAGAAAACTGTGCCTTATTAAAATCAATTACCTTTCCCAGGGTCGCACTGCTAGTAGTAGAGGCTGGATTTGAACCTGGGTTCTGACTTTGATTCTTAATGATCAAAGTTCTACGTATGGGCTCTGTGTTAGAATCATCTAAGTTGCTTGTTACAAAAGCAAATTCTCAAGCCTCAGCCTGTATTTACTGACCCAGACTCAGCAAGGAGAATCCAGAAAAATGCAGGAGTTACTTGGAGAATTGCTGCACTGTACTACCCAGTTTTTCTCCCCATTAATGGTAACTCCTCCTATTACGTACATGTAAAGTAGTATTTCTGTTATAAACCTGTAGTTATAATAGTCTGGAAGATAATTTTCCAAGGACTGTGTAATTGTTGAGATTGCAATATGGGTGTGAGGTGTTGAGTTATCTGTTAGCTGTAGGTAGGGAAACCTGGAACTTCACTGGCTTTAGAGGATCTCAGTAATTATTAATCTGAATTCACTCCCTTAATTTAGCACATTCCTTGGAAGTTGGATGCCCTGCTGGGCTTCTAGGCCACATGGTTGCTACATAAATTAGATCCAGTATATTGGACTTGACAGCATTAAAATTGTTCTGATTGCTTTTAGAGAAAAGAATTTATGAAATGTTTTAAATTTGTGGCATTTCTGAAAGGGAATTCTAGTGATTGTTTATGATTTAAATTTCTCAGATTTTGACCGTGAAAGTGGAAGGCTACCCAAAACATCCTAAGGGAATTATTTCTCGTAGAGATGTAGAAAAATTTCTTTCAAAGAAAAGGAGATTTCCAAAGAACTACATGTCACAGTACTTTAAACTCCTAGAAAAGTTCCAGATTGCTTTGCCAACAGGAGAAGAACATTTGCTGGTTCCAAGCAGGTAAACCAAATCTTAAAAATGGAATTACTCCAGGGAAATGGACTGCCTATCATATTCTTTTAATTATCAAAGAAACTTTGTTCTGTAATAGATGTATGAAATCTTTTTTTCTTGCTTTTTTGTGTAAACTTTCTACCTTCAATGAAAATACTGCATTTAGACATTAAAGATCTAGTAAATGACTTATTTTATGTATTATTATTTGGCTTGCCACTGCTCAGATTCTTTAAGGAAGGTAAACGATGGAGGTTACTGTGTAACCTGTGAGAGAGGGGGAGAGAGAGAGAGAAAGAGAGCGAGAGAAGGAGTGGGTGTATATGTGTGTGTGTATCCTACACAGTACTAAGAGAGTTTATTCTTTTAGGTGAGTTCTGGGTAGGTAGTGAGTTTTTAATGGAATTTTAAAAGAATTGATGGTATCACAATAAAGGCCCAAGTTCTAGCCTTATATTATAGAAATTTTTCTTATTGCTTTGAAAGAAAACGGGAAATGTTAATAAAGTAATATGTATGCTGTTGAAAATTGCAAATTACATTGATTGATGAATGGCAGCCTGTTCTACTTAAGATATTCTTAAAGCGTGTATCTATTTTAAGAACACGTATTTTTTAAAGAACATGTATTTTTTAATACTCTCAACATTGGTCCATGCATAACTGACTGTAATAATTTACTGCCATACATAGGATTACAGAACAAATTTCATGCGTCTGCAACATCTGAGCATGCCTTTGAATTGATTAAATGACTCGGATTTGGGGGTCGGAAAAGCATGTAGCAAAAGCATGTTACCAAAACAGTATAAATGCTTGGAATAAAAGTTAATTTCAAGCAGTAAGATCCTTTGGTCAACAAGGTGGTGGTTTTATGAAGCTATCTGTAGGTCACTATGAAAGTCTTGAGACAGACTATGTGATGGTGCATTCGTCACTTCCAAGAAGTACAGTCAGCAGTGTCCTTCCTGAGTCACCCGAGCAAGTTGAACTTGCTCAACTTACGGGTGGCCCTGGGAGAGCTTCATTTGTTTCCATCAGTGCAGACTTTGTGTTTCTTGATGTTTATGCATCTCAGAACGTTCTTAACGACCCACATATAATGACAGTGTCCTTTTCTTTTTAGTTTGTCTGAGCACAGGCCTGTGATAGAACTTCCCCATTGTGAGAACTCTGAAATTATCATTCGACTGTATGAAATGCCTTATTTTCCAATGGGATTTTGGTCGAGGTTAATCAGTCGATTACTTGAAATTTCTCCTTACATGCTTTCGGGAAGAGGTAAGCATTTAATGAAGACGATGTTTATAGAAATTAAACTTATTAAATATAATAATGCCATTTTCTCATCTGCCATGTTTTGAAGGTAGCTGAAAATTAGAAAATAAGTTTATGTAACTCCAGAGTGGGCAATATAAAGACACGTAAATACATAAGAATTCACGAAATTTGTCAGGGTGAGAATTTCTCAGGTCTTTCTACAAAATCTGTTTGTTTTTATCTTAAATACATTTCTAACAAGTAGCAATATTTTGTTTTCCAAGCCACAGCAAACTATAAACAATAATTTTACAAGGCGGGATTATGATGAGTAAGATTTAAACACACACACACACACACACACACACAGACACACACACACACGGTCATTAACAACAACAAAAAGAAATAACCACTGTATAGTTAGGAGTTTCACTCGACAAGTGTGATAGGTCCTGGCCATTCAGCGGAGTGATTAAAAGAAAAAAGAGCATATGATGTTATGATGTTAGCTCTTTCCTTTAAATAAATAAAAAAAATCTTACTGCCCCAAAGGGAAAATAACACCACCACTTTTTTTTTTTTGGTTAAAAGTCAGCTTTATACAGGTATTACTGGTTCCTGAAATAAACCCTATCCTGCTTGGAATTGATCAAAATATAAGCATAGTTACAGTACATAAAACATTTCAGGAAGTTTTGGGGTTGGCATGACCACCAACGTTTTTTAAAAATTATGAGGACTTATTTATAAATTTCTTCATCTGTTAAGCATGTTATCCTACTTAACAGAATGAACCCAAATGTATCCTAATCTACAGGGCATTTAGTGTGTTTCAGACTTACGGGTGAAGTATTTACTCGATATGGATGAAGACTTATGTCACCAACAACCCAATACTTCCTTTCAAAACGATTATATCTACATTACTGTCAATTGTGGTGGATGTAGTAGTTTTTTCCCCCCTAATTTACAAAATAGTCAATCATCAAGGAAACGAATTTCTTTCAGAACGAGCACTTCGCCCAAACAGAATGTATTGGCGACAAGGCATCTACTTGAATTGGTCTCCCGAAGCCTATTGTCTGGTAGGATCCGAAGTCTTAGATAATCACTCAGAGAGTTTCTTAAAAATTACAGTTCCTTCTTGTAGAAAAGGTAAGGACATTATTTTAAAACGTTGACTTGTATCACTAAAGAAATCTAAATTCAAAAACAAAACCTTTATAGCTCCTGTTTCCTAGCTTCGCAACAGCGTGAGGCTCAGACAGGATGTTAATGAGCTCTTCTGTGGATTCTGTAGGCTGTATCCTTTTGGGCCAAGTTGTGGACCACATTGATTCCCTCATGGAAGAATGGTTTCCTGGGTTGCTGGAGATTGATATTTGTGGTGAAGGAGAGACTCTACTCAAGAAATGGGCCTTGTATAGTTTTAACGATGGTGAAGAGCATCAGAAAATCCTCCTGGATGACTTGATGAAAAAAGCTGAAGAAGGTATATTTTGGTACAAGTTACAAATGCTTTTGAGTAGTACTTCAATATTTGTGAAGTCGACTTTTAATAAATGTAAAAATTATTCTTATCTGGAAGGATGGGTGAAAATATGTTCAATTATGGTGACAGTTTGGAGAAACGTACATTTTGATTTATGACCAATGAACTCTTGTGTACTAAATTCAGAAAATGTTGACTTAATGGTTTAGACACTGGCTCGCTGAGCAGCACAACCTCATCTGTGAAACAAAAGTACGAACCACATTTATCTCACAGAACTGTTATGAGGGTTAAAATAGACAATACGTAGAAATAACTCACCGACATATGATAACTTAATACCTGAATCATTATTGGGTGAGAGATGAAGTCTGAGATAATCACCCAGAGAGTTTCTTAAAAATGTCTCAGAGAATAACTTCCTAGTCAGATGTCTATAGCAGTTCAGAATTCTGCTCACTAACAAATGAAGCTAGGAATAAATTCTTAAAACCCCAAGTAGATAAATATTGAGTCTTTTGAAGTGTTTAAAGTTTTCTAGAGAAATTTAGGACTCATTAGAAAGGGAGTGATTAGAAATTATAGAAAATATGTGATTGATCTTGTAAATCATACACACAAATTTATGCATATCCCTAAGTGCTCTTTTTATTAAGAAAACTCTTATACCTTCCCAGGCGACCTCCTGATAAATCCAGATCAACCAAGGCTCACCATTCCAATATCTCAGATTGCTCCTGACTTGATTTTGGCCGACCTGCCTAGAAATATTATGTTGAATAATGATGAGTTGGAATTTGAACAAGCTCCAGAGTTTCTCCTAGGTAACTATTTTTGTTCGTTTGAGAATAAAAATGAGGATGCAAATTTTTTCCTTATAATTTAGAACATATCCAGAGATCATAATTTTAATATCGTAGACTGTAGTTTTTAAGTTTGGAGCGATGTATCTGAAAGTGATATAGTGTTATGAATCTAGAATTTGCTTTGCACACATTTTTGTAGGGGAGGATCAGGGGGAGGTCAGGACCATCATGGAATATTTATGAAATATCGAGGTATGTGCCCTGGCATTTTCTTTCATTGCCAGGGATGAGGAAGGTGGATAAAGAGGTTTTCAGTTGAGTGAAGTAAAACAGCTACTTTTCAGACTCAAAAGGACAAATAAGTAAAGAAAGCCAGCCTCTGTGTATTCACAGCCACAGTTTCATGACTCAGTATGACAAAGCTGAAATCTCATCAGATGCGTTAATTGGTGCCCTACTTGAGTCCTTTTTCTTTTTTTTTTTCTTGTATTCTGAACATTTACATTTGTTGATACCATAAATCCAATCTGATTTTCAACAGGGTAGCACAGAAATCATCAAATTCATGTAGCATCTTTAGGTGTTTATTGGAAAAAACATAATAACCGTGTTCAAATATTCTTCTTTCTATCTTTATTTCTTGGGTCTATTCTGTCCTCTACACATGGGTTTTGAGGGCTAAAAGATGTTTTTAAAAATACTCCATATACTTAACGTTGAAATACTTATACATTATAACTACTTTTGGAAAGAAACAATATATAAGATGCCACCTGTGTCATTCTGTGGAATGCCTGCTTACTTTCTCACCTCTTCAAAATAAAAGCTAATGTCCTTTTAATGTCTGTGATACCCTGCATTATCCAGCTCACTGCTGACCTCATTTTAAAAAATTTTTTAAACTTATTTTGATTGAAAAGCAAAAATTGTTTCTATTATGGCATAGAATGGGATGTTTTCACATACGTATACATTGTGAAATGGAGACATCAAGGTATTTAACATATGGTATATTACCTTATCCTTTTTACTGGTGAGGACATGTAAATCTATTCTCTAAGCAATATTATATCAAGTCTACTATTATATTAAATCTCCTATATCTAATATCATATTAAATCTACTCTCTGAGCAATATTATATACTGTTGTTAACTGTGGACTGACAAACTCAAGTACTAAATGTTCCTGGGAGTCTTTGGGAAGTCTGTGAAAAGCGTTGGGTGGATTTAGTTTAAAGTATTTGAAAACAATTCTGACTTAACTTTGTGCCATATTTGTTGTGATCTATACAAATCTATGATTTGTTGTTGTCTATACATTTAATTTTAGTTAAGTTAGCATAGAAATAATGCCTAAAATCTATTGATTAGGTTATCATATTAGAAAAAGTCATCCAAAATCTGGGACATGATTCATACCTCTATTTCTTCATCTTGATTAGAAAATTAAGAATGAATTCAAAGGCTTTGGAACTCGGGAAGGGAATATATTAGTAACAGTGGGTTAACCCCAAATGGTAAACTGTCAATGTTGAATCCTAAATCTTAGCCAACCCCAAACTTCAGTAATGATTCAAAGAATGCAAACAAGTACCAGACGTAGCGTATCCTATCTCTGGAGAAGCCCCAAGCTGTCAGACACAGCTCCCTACAATATTTCCCTTTCCTGTATTAAGATGAGTTTCAGATGAGTGGACAAGTTTTAAGTAGTGTATGTAGAAACTCTGTTTTAAAAGGCTGTTTTCAAGCATCTGTGTTTTGTATTTAATCACTTACACAGCTGGGAAAAATGCTTATGTGATTACTCTTCCTTCTCTAGCTCCATATCCCATAAGCTTACAAATTTCATGTTTATTTACAGAAAGCAATCTACACAGTAGTATCTCAGCCTTTACACTGTTGCCATTTTGCACTGGAGAATTCATTTTGGGGGCTGTTTTGAGTGTTGTAGGATGTTTAGCCATGTCTCTGGCCTCTACCCACTAGATGTCAGTAGTATCTCTCTTTCCTCCCTACCCCAACAGAGGCATGATCAAAAATGTCTCCAGACATTGTCAAAGATGGGGGTTGGGGTTGAGTACCTCTAACCTCAACAAATATAAAAACATTTTGTAGTTAGAGACTCCCAGTATCGTTTATGCTATGTTGATCTGGAAACTTTCCCCAGATCATCACTTTTTCCTGGCCAGCTGCCCCCAGGACCTTTTTCTTGCAGGGAAGAAGTGAATGCAGGCTTTCTGTTGACCCTTTCCTTCCCAGATAGTGGCAACTATTTTCAGTGACTTATATGACACATTTTAATAAATGTGAATGAGGGCGGCGCCTGTGACTCAAAAGGGTAGGGTGCCGGTCCCATATGCTGGGGGTGGCGGGTTCAAACCCAGCCCTGGCCAAAAAAAAAAATGTGAATGAACTTGTTTTGTGAATATATCTTAAAATATTAACTTAAGGGGTTTTGTTCATGCATCTGAAGACTCGTGTGGCGTATCTCTCTTTGATGGACTGATTCTTTTGGAGAGCCACAATAGACAAGAGCTTTAATGCTGTGATTTGATGGGTTAGGAAGATTTCCTTGTCTTCAATTTTCATTCCACTTAGGTGTCTCAAATCTACAAAGGCAATTCTTAACCTTATTTTAGTTTGTGGTTGCCTGAAGGATATGATAGTCTGTATTCCACATTAATGTAGCAGTGATAGCAGTGATTTTCAAATAGGAAAGGGCTTTAAAAATTAAAAATCACTACTTGCAGTCAGTATTGAGAGAGTCTCGGAGGACAATGAAGACCTCTCTCTCCTCCCTCTTTGATCTTCCTATAGTGTGTTTCTCTCTCTGTCACATTAACATTTCCCTTTGTTATCAGTAGCTCTCCAGATTGCGGGGAACCAGAATAGAATGCACCTGTTATTTAAGTGTCTCTCTCCTATCCATCCTCACCTTCCCTCCTCCACTTGCTTCTCCTCTCTTTCTTTTCTCTTGTTTACCCAATCCTATTTCTTATTCCAATACTTAACTGTGCTCATAGCCTTCGTTGTTCTCTGAGACGCTTTCAATACTGACGAAAGACTGATAAGATGACGATTACTCTTCACATATCTACAAACTGGTTGAAATATAAAAGCCATTCAAATGAGTTTAGTATTTAGTTTAGTATACATTGCTTCTGGGCATAAAATAATATGTGATTATATATGCTTATTATGGAGATTTTGAAAATACACAGGTAGAAGCTTCCCATAGAAGCTTAATTTCATCACTTAGAAATAACAAGGTGTTGTCCTATTTTCTTGTAGACTTTTCTGTGTTTATTAACTTATATCGGTCAGGTGATCGTGTTTTAATGTTGTATATGAAAACCGTGAATATTGTACGGTTTGTCAGCAGAAAATGATAGTTCAGGGGGCTGATCATGGTGAGGTTTTGAAGCCGACCTCAATTTCCTGAAGTGTATTGGGCCTTGTGGGCTTGGTGAACTCTCTGCAGGTTGAGATGGTGGGATAGCAGAGTTCTTCAAGGACTGACATAGCAAGAGTATGCAGGCTTCAGGTACAAAGCGTGTTTGGGAAACTTTGGCTGTTCCAGTTTGCCTGGAGCAGTTGTTCTCAACCCTGCTTGCTCATAGCCATCACCAGGGGAATTAAAAGCAAGTAAGCAAACAAACAAACAAACCCCAATGACCCATATGTCCCAGGACTGATTAGATCAGAATCTTTGAGTCCAGACATTAGTATCTTTAGACAGCTCCTCCTGTTCATCCAGGACTAGGAGGAAAACTACTGGACTTGAGCCTGGAGAATGAGAAACAGAGCAGAAAAGATGATGAATGTGGATTTTGATGAAAGGTGATTGAGATTTGGGAAAGCATGCCAGTGGAAATCTCCAGCACAGAGTTGGAAATAGAGGACAGCGTTTGGGAGGTAACTGTGGCTGTAAGTGAAAACTCTGTACATGTAGGGGTAGAGAAAGTCACAGGAGTGGGCAAAGTAACTGAGCAGGACATTTCTAGAGGGAAGATAGGAGAGTCAGGGACAGAATTTTTAGGTATAACTTAGTTCATGGAGTAGAAGGATGAGGAAGTGTTGAAAGAGAGTCGATCAATAAAACAATGGGTCAGATTTCTCTTCACATACATAACAGATACCATTAGTTTTTCTTCTGCGTGGACAGATTAACTTAAGTGCTTTGTACTTTTTTCTTTTCAAAAGGTGATGGCAGTTTTGGATCAGTTTATCGAGCAGCCTATGAGGGAGAAGAAGTGGCTGTGAAGATTTTTAATAAACATACATCACTTAGGCTGTTGAGACAAGTAAGAAGTCCAGTTAATCCTATTACGTTCAGTGACGTATTGTTCATCTCTTAGGCTCTTGTTTTGCATGCAATTATGGAAATACTTTCAAAGTTCACATGAATTTAATTATGAAATCTCACTTTGCCTTTTCTTTATGGAGTAGAAAGTTTTATGTTATTTCTCCCATTGAAAAATGAAGAAAAGACAGTATTTTGAGAATTCCTGTAATTGTGATACTTGACTATGAAGGGAAACTTTTGTAGGACTCACATTCCCCATTTGACTTTGGAACCTTGCTACTCAAAAGGCTTCAGAATTACGTGTCACAAGGATGGAAAAAAAGAGGGCACCTCTTTTGAGGTTGCATATTTCAAAGAAACCAAAAGCCATCCCTATGTGGTATCTTCTTAAATGAAAAAAAAAAGAAACCCTTCTCTAGGTCTCAGTTGAGTCACCTGTTCTTTTCTCAACAAGCACAATATTCAGGGTAATGCTTTGTGTCACTGAGCTAATCACTGTGGCCATGAGGATGGTATTACTTAACAATAGTCCCACCTGTTCTCTGAGGCTTTTATTGGGGTCAGTTACCCTTGACCTGAAGTCCATGGGCTGCACGAGTGAGGGTTTGGTACCTCAGCAAAAAGTCAGGGTACTCTTACAAGAAAAGTAAGGGGAAGGTGCAGCCCAGAGTGGCCACTCCAGGATTGTCTCTTGTTTGGGGCATTGGTGAGGGTCTCTCTATTTCTTTTCACTCCCTAGTTTTTATTGACAGTGGGGATAAAGGATACCGACTTGAGTGACAGGAGACAGAAGATCCAGTACTAATTTTTCTACCTTCTGTAAGAACTCAACTGAATTTTTTAAATTTCTTCTTCTTCAATTTTTGCCCTTGATCTATTAAAAGAAATTCTTAGTGGCTGAATCTAAATCCTTTATGTAAACTTTAAAAAATATATAGTTATGATATTTTAGTTATTCTGAGTAATGAAAAACATTATGTCTGTGATTATTAGTCACAAAAGTTCTGGGATGAAGTTAAAGCATTTTGTAGATAGGAATAAGTCTGTGAACAAAATCTGGGCACCGTCTCTTTCAGTCTACAGGTAATTCGTTATATAATTTGATTTTTTGACTTTGGTCGTTGGTCTTGAGCATATGTTTCGAATTTTATGAAGAGTGCTTGGGATCTGTGGTAGAAATCTACACTAGCAAGGAGTGCAGGGCTGATGAGTGGGGAGGCAGGTAGGCGAACAGGGAGGGGCCGGGAACTTGAAGAGTTCGTATAATATGCTACTTCTCTGTAAATGGAAGGAACAGAAAGACAGATGATAGTGGAGGGGCAACCCCCCAGGAGTCAGGCCTGGGGAAGATCCATTCTAGGGTCTTGATCCTTTCTCTTTGTAATTGGCGAGTTATTTTTCCAGGATGGAAAATTAGGATCAGGCCTCTTTCTGTACCTAACGAAGTAGGCAGAGCTAAATCTGACTTGTTCATTTTTACCAACTGAGATACTCAGACATGGACATTTAAAAAAAAAAAAAAGGATCTCATCTACTGAGCAGATACAGTTGCAGGCTGAAGCTTTGTTCTTGGAAAATCCCCACTTGGGGTGTTCAGCTTCTCTTCCTGGGCTTGTAGAATTCTCCACACTTCAGTTTCCTGACAATTGGGGTTGGCACTGCTACTCCACGTCTTTGAAGCTGGTTGTTAGGAAGTGGAGCTTCTGCAGTGATCACAGTTTAAAATAGGCATCAATTTAACATCACAAAAGCTATACATTTCAATGAGGTTACAGCTTCAGAGTCAAGTGGGATATATACAGAATAAAGTGAATGTGGAATTCAAACCCAGTGTCGTAAAGAGATTGTGAACGCTCGTGTAATACTGTGGTGCACAGAGAGGGGTGTTTCACAGTGGAGGCCTCTGTCCAGGCTACATTGGGTTCTCTGGCATCCCGGATATCAGAGACATTGCTGCAGCTGGGCATGGCCGTGGTAAGTGTAGTCCACGGTGGGTAGCATTGGACCTAAGATCTGAGTGGCAAGAAGCCTTCAGCCACATGAAGGCTACAGGGATTTCTAGGCTGAGGCATCAGCAAAGGCAAAGACCTTGTGGATGGATGGAGCAGGGTAAGTGCCAGGGATGGGATGAATCCAATGTGACGAAGGGTGGTGAAGAGGAGGAAATGGCTAAGGCCGGATCATCTTAGGCCATGAGGCCACGGAAGCACATGGTTTTTACCTGAGAGTAATGGAAATTCATTAGAGAGAGCTCACAAGGAGATGATGGCATGTGTTTCTGTGGAGTTGGGATTTCCTTAATAAACTTGTGTAGTCAGTAAACCAAAGATTATAGGCAGGTCTCCCCTCATACACCAGTTACCGCTGATTACTAGTGCTATTCAGAATCCTGGGCCAGGAGGGATTCCGCGGTTCACCGGAATTCCGTCCACGACATCAACATGGTCTTCTATATGACCAGAATGTGTGTACTATCCCTGCATTAAATGTTCTGATAAAAGCAGAGCAGAAGGGGAAAAAATAGACCTTAAATTTTTAATTCAAACAGCACAGTTGATTGGGAAATAACCTGAGGACTGGGGGCACCGACCTCCTGCATAGTTGAAAATTCACATAGAACTGTCGGTCCCCCAAAGCACAACTACTGATAACCTACTGTTGACCTTACTGTTAACATAAACAGCCAATTAACCTACATTTTCTATCTTATATGTGTCACATATATTCTTACAATAAAGTATGATAGAGAAAAGAATATTTTGTTAAGAAAATCAAATGGAAGGCAAATGTAGTTTCTATTCTTTAAGAGGAAGTGAAACAGACATTTTCATCTTCATTGCCTTCATGTTGAGAAGCTTCTGAAGAAGCAGCAGAGGAGGGTTGGTCTTGCTCTCTGGGCGTGGTGGAGGTGGGAGAAAATTCATGTGTCTGTGAACATGCAAAGTTCAAGCCTAGGTTGTTCAAGGGTCAACTGTAGTTTCAAAACCAGCTGTTTACTACTTAAAATATGGAAAATATTTTTCAAAAACCTCAAAGCAGAAATGGAAAGTTTACTGTTATTGACTGGTCACCCAGAGTAAACCGTGATCAAAATGCTGATGGCCCTTAGAGAAGTGACGCCTGCATGAGAGCCAATGTTATATTAACCTTACATGACTTTGGACTTTTGCAGGAGCTGGTGGTGCTTTGCCACCTCCACCACCCCAGCCTGATATCTCTGTTGGCAGCTGGGATTCGCCCTCGAATGTTGGTGATGGAGTTGGCATCCAAGGGTTCCTTGGACCGCCTGCTTCAGCAGGACAAAGGCAGCCTCACCAGGACCCTGCAGCACAGGATAGCACTGCATGTGGCCGACGGCTTGCGGTGAGTAGGGCTCCTGGTTTTCCATTCAGTGCATGATAAGTGTGACCCCAAACTTACTCTCAGGCTCTGAGAACAGTCACCTCCGGGTAACAGTGTGCCCCAGTAACACTTTATAAACAGTTCGGATGAAGACCATCGTTTCCCTGATCAAATTTTGTGATTCCATACAATAAGAGTAGGAAGGCCAGGCAGACCTCATAGCTAGTAGTAATAGAGTTTGACACCCAGAATCCTGCTCTGGAGCCCATGATCTAAACCCTAAAATGAGCTGAAGTGCCTTAAAATACATAGGATGGGCTTGGAAATATCAAGTCGCGTGTTGGTTAGGTAATTCTAGTGAGGAAAGAGTCCCTTGTCCTTCTGAAGGGGACAAGAGTGATTCACAGAGGGTTCTTCTTCATGGCTGTCTTGTGTGTCCCGGAGGCACCCCCCGCTGTGCAGCCAGACAGAGCCTTGGAGGGACAGCACAGCAGAGCGGAAGGCCAAGGTCTTTGGAGACAAAAGGAGTGGGATTATTTGCTGCCCCATGCGCTTTGTAACTGTATAGCTAATCCTGTTTTTAATAGTCTGTAAACCATGATGAATGTTTGATGCACAAAGCTGATTACTTTTGTAACAATTGAAGACATTCACAAAGACTTAATGTCCCCTCCTCCCTTGTTCCTCATCTCCCGCCACTGCGCTGTTTCATCTTGGGTCATCCTTTACTCCGTCTGATCTCTCTCCTGGCTCACCTGAGCCTTCCACAGATCTTTTCAGCTCTGCCAAGAACATGCGCCTTACTGGAAGTTGGATCATGTCCGGGTCCTTTGTTAGTCCTCTCCCGCCTCGCTTCCTGGCACTGTGCTCAGCCACTCAGCTCTCCGAGGCTTCCTGCACAAGCCAGAGCCTTTATTCCTTCACGTTTTCTCCAGGAACATTTGGCTTCCAGATGTGCTCTTGGCTCACTCTCATTTCATTCTGACCTCTCTTCTGAGAGGAGACTCTGATGACCCTTTGTCTCTCTCGCACCAATAGCGCTTATCCCTGCCCGATGCCCTTCATGTCCACTATCTGTCTTTGCTGTTAGAATCTAAGTGCCGTGAGAGCAGGGACCTTTCACCTCATTCACCATTGCGTCTCCAGCACCCAGAGCAGTGGCCATTAGAAAATCCACATTGGTAGCCGGGGAGAGGGAGACAGGAAGGAAGGAAACCAGAGCCCGGTGCACAGTAGCCGCCCGTGGGTGCCAGTTTCCTTTTGTTCCTTCTCTTCTGAAATGCTGAGCAGTATCCAGAAAAGTAAATGCAGTGCACAGGAAGGAAGACAAATAACCCACCCCACCAAGAAACCAAAGCCTGGAAGGAAAGCAGAACAGGAATAAGGAAAACAGATAACCCACCCCACCAAGAAACCAAACCAAACCCAGGAGCTATAACTGTTAATAGTTCATGGAGACGATAATAAGTGCGTTAGATGAGTAGATTTCTCTTCCTGAAAGGGTTCAGAAACTACTGAAAACTGTATAAATTATTACATGAAACGGGATGTAGGGATTGAAGTATGGATTGATATTTCTGCTCTTGAACACCAGGGGGAACCTTGTGTTAAGTTAATCAAGGCCAAGTACAGCTTAGTCTGTTTTTCAAAGTCCTCTTGGTCACTTTCCCTTAATTTACCTAACTCCAAGCCTTCCTTTTTTCCTAATTCTTCAACATAAACCCCCAAAGTGCTCATTTACAAAATGAAGGATTGCCATTTTAAGATTCAGTACTGTTTGGAAAAAATTCCTCTCTAAAATGACTTATTCTAGTTCTCTGCAACCTTATTTTAGATAACAAATGGAGTGGTTTCTGATGATGTAAGTGAAATGTCAGCATATCTTTCAATAATTTGCCTGATTTGTTTTTAGCATAATGCTAGGAGAGCCTTTCAGATCTTGTGCCACAAGAGGCTAGTGGATTTCAGTAACAGTCAATCTTTTCCTGGCACTAAGTATGTTTTAAAAACTCAGCATTGAGGTTTATTTTCCCAAATATATGAAAGCGTGGAGCTGCAACTATAGAGGCAAAGAGACACCATAAAATCCTGCTCCTCCGGGTCCCTCAAAGCCAGGGCCACTTAGCATGACATCCAAGCACTCTCCTCCTGTTACACACACGTTGCCCCTTCTGCAATCTTGATTTCAGGGCTTAGCGTATATCTCTAATTCAGTCCACTCCTCTAGACGTTTTATCATTCTGTGATGCCCATGAAGTTTCGTCTCCTGCATTTTCCATCAGTTTCTGTGTTTCAATTTTTTCCAAACTCCCGTCATTACTTCCTTCCACCTTGAGTTTTGTCTTTCTCCGACATCCCCTACTTACCTGGCCGGGATCCTCTACTCACATCCAGACAAACCCTACCCTCCCAAAGCAAGTATACATTTGTTCACCAGGTCCTTGACTCTAGTGTAAATTATCTTTCTAGACAATTCATTGATTTATTTAGTTATTTATTTTTGGCTAGTATTACTGCCTGGGTATTCATGTCTCATATCAGAATCTCTCTTTTAAAGTAAAAATCTAATGATTCTTGAAAATCCCCGGTAGTTCCACTTCTCTGCAATGTGCATCTAAACTCCTTGGCGTGGTGTCAGACTTTCTGTATGCCTCTTCCCTCTGGCCCCAGTGCCCACGCTGCATTCCAGCCATACTGTGGGGTTTGAATTTTTCAGTTTTACTCATGTCTCTCTGTCATTGCATTTGCTTTTTTTTTTCTTTCCACAAATTTACATCTACCTAGACAATTCCTTTTCTTCAAGCCTTTGCTCAATACCATCTATACTGGTATTTTTCAAACCTTTTTTATCTTACAGCACGCTTGAGCCTATAGTTAAATTTCTCTGGCACGTTTAGAAAAGTAAACACAGAATATACTCATTTTGTTTTGAAGTGCTTTCAAAACTTTCAAAACTAAAGTTAATGATCTTTAAAAATTTTGCAGCACACCTAAGTTCCTCTCATGTCACACCAGCATCCTGCGGCACAGTGGTTGAGAATCACTGAGCTCCAGCATAAAGCTCCACTGTTCCATGGAGAGTGAGCCTCTCTCATATGTGGGACATTGTATAAGGCACTGGAGGTGGAGGGGTAGAAATCATATTGTTCTTGAGGTTGAAAACTCAGTCTAGTGGGAGAGAAGTTCGCCATCCTTACCTCCCATGTTTTTCCCCCTCTATCCTTTCCTGGTACGGTATTCACACATTTCTGTAACTTTGTTTGACCATGTGTTTGAGCACCTGTGTGAGGGCTCTTTAAGCATAATCCTTCCAAATTGTAACTCCCCCCCTCAAAAACAGAGATACACAGATGACTGTATCTTTTTAACGCCTGGCTGTTGCAGATGCCTAGGACCTATTTGTTAAATGAATGAGTGCATTCTATTTTTAGGATACTTCTATTCACAAAGTTTAAATTATGAAGAAAAGGGTTTCTTAGCCACTCTTATGATGATTGTGATTAAAGAATGACTATTTAACTGAATAGAGACCAGTTTATTTTAATAAAATATTTGACAATAGTCATTGTCACACAGTTCACAAATTATGGCTGAGTTATATCAAGAAGGTACGATCTGTATTCAAAAGCTATTTTGCTATTTCATTAAAAGCTCTGAAGACTGTACTTTTTAAGATTAAATTCTGTAATTCAACATTTTAACTGATTTAGATATTCTCTTTCCCACTGCCCATGACTTCAAATAAAGCTTAACTATTTTAGTTTTTTCTTTAGCCTTTGGAAAGTATTCAGAAAGAGCCTGTGTTCTATAAATATACTAAAAGAGGCATGCATTGTGAAGGATTTGGATGCTATTCAACCATGTGTGACTTGGCTTTAACCTTTTTATTCTTAATCTCCCAGCCTTTCTCTGTAGCAGGGTAACAGTAGCTAATGGCCTTTCAGTAAGCCCTTAGTAAATTTTTCTTCCAAGCCTTGAACTTACTGTTAAAGTCAATTTCATTCGTATATTTATCTTCTATTTCAGCCAAAAATGGGTATACTGAAATGAATGGGCCTAATGTCAAGTGTCCTAACTACATCCTGGAAGAGAGAATCTTCTGTAATTAAATGATACACATTCTCTGGGCCTTCATGCAGTGGAAAGTTCAGGGTGTCCCTGCCACACTGCTCCTAATCCCTCCTGCTGTGGTTGGTCCTAGGAAAGGGAGTCAGTATTGACTTATGTAATGTGAACCCAAACCAAAAGCCACAAATTCCAATGAGTCCTATAAAAAATGTTCTGTCAGGGTAGCTTATTATACTATATGTGTCATCACAGGAAGGACGGTAGTAGTAAATGTGACATCATCGGTCAGGGAAGACAGAGTTGGGGGAAGAGCATTTTATGTTACAGATGGCTGAAAAGAGGTGGCAGATGGTAACGTTAGTAGTTGGGATGGCTAAACTCTCTGACCATGCTTTCAGAATAGATAGGGCCTGGTTGAAATTAATTTCTGTTTATATCAACTACTTTTTATTCTTTGCCTGAAGTGTAGTTGCTCATGGTTGCGATGATCAGTGTTTAACAGGGAGGACTTTAATAGAACCCAACATCATCCTTCCCAGCACAATGTTTTATTTATTCTAACTCAGTCCAAGTGTTTTTATTTAATGTATAACACAATTGGATTTTATTTATTTATTATTTTTATTGAGACAGAGTCACAATGAAAATAAGAGCTAAATAAATGAGTGTTGTTCCTGGTAGAGTGCTGTGATGTCATAGCTCACAGCATCCTCAAACTCTTGGGCTTAGGCAATTCTCTGTGCCTCAGCCTCCCAAGTATGCCTGGCTATTATTGTGTTTTTTAGCAGGCCCAGGCTGGGTTCGAACCCACCAGCCCTGGTGCATGTGGCTGGTGCACTACCCACTGAGCTACAGGTGAATTGGATTTACAGTAAACTGTATCTTCAAATAAAGGAAGAGATTAATAGCCAGAAAAAAGTCTTATACTTTGATTTGCCATTTAAAATGTAGAATATGTTCTCCAAAACATGAGGAAACACTTTAATCAGAAAAAAATAAATATCAAAGGTAAATAAGGATAGAGAAAGTTTTAAATGCTGAGATAAACCTCTATGTGGTTTTAAGAAAAATCTAAACTATTAAAAAAATGGGATTTACAGTAAAATCCTATCAACTCTTTTTTTGAACATTATTTACATGTTAAAATAGTTAAGATATTCACATGATCATTGAGGGAATTCAGAATTCCCTGTACGTCATTGTTAAGGTTTACAAAACATTCAAGTCTAATATTAGAAAACGAGGTGATGCTTTTAAAAATTAGGTCAATCTTAGGTCCGAACATTAGGGCCAAGAAATAGATCCAAACATTAGGACTTTGCCTGAGATGATTTTTTCTTAAAGTTTACATTACTTATTTCTTAAGATTGACCTATTTTTTTAAAGCATCACCTCATTCTCTAATATTAGACTTGAGTGCTTTGATTTCCTTCTATAACTTCTCTTAACTTGGAGAGTCAACATTAGCATAGAATTTTTGACACTTGGCACAATAGACATCCCTATTCAAGGAAATTATGACAAAAATTATTCTAATGCAATTGCATTTTAGTAAGATTTCCTGTGCATTTTCTGGCAGATACCTCCACTCGGCCATGATTATCTACCGGGACTTGAAACCCCACAATGTGCTGCTTTTTACCCTGTATCCCAATGCTGCCATCATCGCAAAGATCGCTGACTACGGGATCGCTCAGTATTGCTGCCGGATGGGCATCAAGACGTCAGAGGGCACACCAGGTAGGGGGCACACCAGGTAGGGGTCACACCAGGTAGGGGGCACACCAGGTAGGGGGTCACCAGGCAGGGGGTCACGTGTACTAGGTAATTCTCTCCGCATGACAAATAACCAGTGGCCTTACCTGTGAGTTCAGAAGAGTCCAAAGAGGACTGTAGTGTATCTGGATAATTGTGACCATTCCATAATGATTTCTGTTATTGTATTTTGTAAAGAAAAAAAAATGTCTATCAACTGATACAATTTCCCAGGGCAAAAACTGAATGTAAAGGGGCGCATGTTTGATGTCAAGTTATATTTTTAAAAGTTAGTTTCTTAAATCTTTAAATACTCTAGAAGTGATACAAAAGTAACAGCATAAGGCTTTAATCTACCTACTTTGAGCATGTCTGAGGCAAATCAAATTCAGATCTACAAGCTCCTTTTCATAACTGTGGAACCCAAAGAGCTCTGACCATGTAAAGATCTTTTATAACTTAACTTGGTGGCAAAATCTGCCTGGACTGGCTTGAAGCTTAGTAAAATCTTTATTGCTTTCACTCATGTGAATATGCAGAAATATATACAAGTTTGAATATAGGGGGCTGGTCCTGACCCTACTAAAGATTGGTATAACGTATGTTATATGCATCCTTATTAACTTTCTTAAAGGTAAAAAAGCATAAATTCCTAAGTACTTCTGGCTCCAGAGGCTTTCCATAAGGTCTCTGAACCTGGAGTCTTCCTTGGTCACACTGCTTTTGATAGAAGCATATGTTCTCCTTCTTACAAACTGATATAGGAGTTTAGGACTATAGACACTGGATTTCAGTTTTCTTTCTTCATGATGTATAAGTTGTTAATATTTCAATACTTAAAAATAATTTAGCTTCTCTTTTTGGCCCTGCATAGCAAGGGCCCCTATGGCAAAGGCTACTACGTGAAGTGGAACATCCCCACTCTGGATTCCCTCATGTCTGCAATCTCCAGAAATCGCTGGCACGTTTTCTCGTGTGTGTGTTCCTTCCTAGGGTCACCCCCAGTGCGTTTTTGTCATGCCTATTTAATCATCCTGTTACTGCTGCCGTGAACCAGCTCCACTGCTCGTGAAGATTTGCTTTCTGTGCTGTCCTGTACTTTTGTGTTTCGTGGTCCGATATTTAGCCGTGTTCTTTCCACATCATCGTCTACCCCCTAAGATCCTCCCTCCCTTTCTCAGCTCCCTCTTAAGCCTTCTTCTCAGGCTTATTAAAATCTCAAAGTCTGATGAGTAAGAAACAGTCACAGGATCTGTACAGACATTTTGCCTTTAATATCTCAGTTTGAGCAGGGCATCGAAGTCAGGGGTTGGTGTCTGTTTGGGGGAGGACAGCTCCATCTCTGATGACTCCTTCTATAACAAGTGATTGGTAGACAATGCTGCAGGTGGCTTTACTCATCCTGATGGTTGTAGCTCCATTAAAAAAATAACACATCTAAGACAGAATAAAATATACCAGAGGACATCTCACTAGAGAAAAGGTTCTAGCTTGTTTCCTGCCCACCCAACTTCAGTAAGCCAGTGTGCCCAGATTCCAACGCCTGGTTTTGTTCCTGCTCCAAATGCCTGTCCTCTCTTTGGTACAGGTAGGCTTTGAGGCATAGAGTGCACCCCCATAAACCCTTCAAAGTATATCTTCTATCTGAGAGTGTCTCTGGGTTTTTCAATAGTACAAGTGGGGCGGGGAGGAAGAATGATTGACAGAAGGAGGGAGGGCCTTTGGTTTGGATCTCACTGAATGGACACAATGTGTGGGTGGATACCACGGCCCCTAGATGAGGGGCTCTTTTACAACTGGAACTTTACCTTGGAAATGAGAATGATGTAATCTAAAAATTTGAACCCTACTACTAATTTGAAATTTATAAAAGAGACACACACATATGCACAAAAGGAATAATCTGAAAAAAAAAGCACTTTCTGGGCAGTACCTGTGGCTCAGAGGAGTAGGGTGCAGGCCCCATATGCCAGAGGTGGTGGGTTCAAACCCAGCCCCGGCCAAAAACAAACAAACAAACAAACAAATGAAAAAAACACTTTCTGATAGGAAGAATAGGTTTTGAGAGCTTCTTCATAGCCAAGTGACTATGGTCATTAATAATGTATATTTCAGAATAACTTAGAAATTTCAAATGTCTCACCAACAATGACACATGAGCAAGGTGATAGATATGGTAATTGGCAAGATTTAATCATGCCACACTATACATATATCAAAACATCACATTGTACCCCATAAATATATATAATTACTATTTTTAATCAAAAATAATCTCTATCAATAAAGCAAGGACATAACAGTTTAAAAATTCATTAATGAAAATTATCTTTTTTTTTTTTTTTGAGACAGAGCCTCAAGCTGTCCCCCTGGGTAGAGTGCCGTAGCATTACAGCTCACAGCAACCTCCAACTCCTGGGCTCAAGCGAGTCTCCTGCCTCCGCCTCCCAAGTAGCTGGGACCACAGGCGCC
>CAUYTI010032083.1:0-25547 GCA_963575145.1 Galago senegalensis | reverse complement strand
ACCTCAACTCCTGGGCTCAAGTGAGTCTCTTGCCTCTGCCTCCCAAGTAGCTGGGACCACAGGCGCCCGCCACAACACCCGGCTATTTTTTGGTTGCAGCCGTCATTGTTGTTTGGCGGGTCCAGGCTGGGGATTCAAACCCGCCACCTTAGGTGTACGTGGCTGGCACCTTAGCCGGTTGAGCTATAGGCACCGAGCCAACACCTGGCTATTTTTTGGTTGCAGCCATCATTGTTGTTTGGCGGGCCAGGCTGGATTCGAACTCACCACCTTAGGTGTATGTGGCTGGCGCCTTAGCAGCTTGAGCCACAGGGGCCGAGCCCATGCCCATAATCTTAACACTTCAGGAGGCAAAGGCAGGATTGCTTGAGGCCAAAAATTTGAGACCAGCCTGGGCAACACAAAAAATTTAAAAATTAGCTATATCTACAAAAAAATTAAAAATTAGCTGGGCATGATGGTACACACCTGTAGTCCTAGCTACTTGGAGGCTAAGGCAAGAGGATCATCTGGGTCTTGGATTTCAAGGTTACAGTGAGCCATGATCTATGGAATAAGAGGGTGAACCCACTCAGAGTGTGTAGGATTCCAGAGGATGATAACATCACGAAGACCAGAGCAACAGCAACTCTCCAGAGCTGCTAGTAGGGATTTAAATTAGGAAAACCTTTTTGGATAAAAAGCTGGTCATAAATACTTTCCTTTCCTTCACATGTTTTGCCTGGGGGTACTTTCCACATACATAGAAAACATGAGGGTCCTCATGGGCGTGGCTCTCCCCAAACACTAGAGCACAGACAGGCATTGCCCACTCCCGACATGCTGCTTGATGCAAAGAAACAAAATTGCATTTATGCAGCACTGTCCCACAGGAGAAAAGTATGCTAGGAGGCATGCTAGAAAGTAAACAAGAAGGCTGTCTAGAATTACATAATCATTTTATTTCTTCTCTTTTGCTTCATCTGTTTCCTGATTTTCCCGTATTGAACTTTTATTATACAGTTCATTTTTAGGTTCTAGAGACCTCCCACTACCCCTGCAATTCCCCCTTCTCATCTTTCACTCAGGGGGCAGCTGAGCATGACCCAGCAAAGGTATCAGTCCTTCACAAGGCATAGAGACACCATGTGTAAAGCAGCATGTAGACGTACAGTCTCATGCCCTGGCAGCATGCAGCCCTCCAGACCAGCCGAGAAGCCCACACCACCTAGACAGAGGCAGATGAACTCAGATCAAGAGGCTCTAGAAACTCCATCCAGGCCTACCACAGTGCCACCCTCCTACCGGAGTGATCTGCTAGCCAGGAGCCTATTTTCTTCTCCTCTCAACCTCCTTCCCTTTGTCCTGTCACTTCCATGGGTGAGGCAGGCACTCCCAGTGCAGACACCCCTGGGCAGCAAGGTTCCACACTTTGGCCCTTGATATACTCACAACACACTTGAATGGAGCAGAGGGAAGAACACAGCTCTGGAGTGAGGCTGGGATAGGGAAACTCCTGCACCTAGGAGACAGGGGCCACAGGACAGCCTATGGCTCCTAAAGAGTAGGAAGAGAATTTGCAGGGCAAGTTCAACAGTACCTGCTACAGAGCCCCAGGAAAGGGAGCAACTATTGGAACTGCAAGGGGCTGAGATAGGGTGGGCATAAGATCTAGGCCCAAATCACCACCCTCTGCCCCCAGGCCCTCCTCCCATCAGTACTTCTCTTTCATGACATATCCCAGCATCAGAATCAAGGGCAGCAGCCTCCTGTCAATGCACCCCAGACCCACCACCTTTCTGCTGCAGCTGGGAGGTGTGGTCTGAGTTGGCAACAGCCCAAGGGAAGCAGGAGGATTCTGGCCCTGGCACAGGGGGGTGGCCCACAATCTCCCAGAGCTTGGCTTCAGGCTGCAATTGCAACTTCCTCAGCTCCCAGGAACCCTATCTTTGACCCCAGCCCCCTCTCTTTTGAGTGGAGATCGAAGTCACAAAGGAAAGAAAAGGATGAGAAATCAAATTGGGGGGGGTCCTCCAGGGAAGTGATCTAGGAATAACCCAAGTGCCCACCCACCACTTCAGGTCTCCACCACTACCTGGCATCCTGCAGACCTGAAACAGGGCCATCATCCATCTACCCAGGGGCCCCTCCATGACCTCCTAACCCAACTGGCGATTTCACACCTCAGGGAAGGAAGAGGCATGTGTAGAGAGATGGAGCTAACTGGACTCATGGAAGAGGAAGGCGGTCCTGCCAGCTTCTGTGTATGGCAGAGAGGCACTAGAGGCACAACAAGACTGAGCACAAGGCCAGAGCTGGTACTGCCACTAACCATCTGCACCTGGCAGGCCAGGTCCAGGAGGAAGTGCTGGGATACTGGATATGGGGCTGCTCTGCAGACTCACCAAGAAACTTTCCAGACAACTGCCCAGGAAGATGATGCATGATGGATGCTCATGCTGCCGCCAAACCCTTGTCTGAGCTTCAGCACCTCATGTGGCTCCCCACTGCCCACACTGTCCTAAGGCTCACCTCTGAGGCCAGTGAGAACAGACTCTATCATGGGCTTCACACAGGAGATTCCCAAACACCTTTGGTCAGAAGAGCGGTACTGTGCTATATGATGACAGGAGGGGGCCCAGCCCTGGTCACCTGGAGGGGTCTCAGAACCTGCTTTGTACCTACTACTGTTCCCACTATTCCAGGTCCCACAGCTCCCCAAGGACTGTCTCTGCAGTGTCGATGGAAATGACCCACAGAAATGCACCTTACACCACAGCCCAGCACTTATGTGCTACATGCAGAGCGAGAAGTTTACCAGAGCTAATGCTACTCTGCAACAGATGCAAGCTATTTACTTTCTGTTGAGACAGTCTTGCTTTGCCTCTTGGGTAGAAAGCAGTGGCATCAGCCTCGTTCACAGCAACCTCACTACAGGCACCTACCACCACACTCGGCTAGTTTCAGCTAGTTTTTCTATTTTTAGTAGAGATGGGGTCTTGCTCTTGCTGGTCTCAAACTCCTGAGCTCAAAGGATACTCCAGTCTCAGCCTCCCAGAAGGCTGGGATCACAGGTGTGAGTCACAGTGCCCGGCTGGCTTCTATTTTAAGAGCTGGTTTTTACCCACACTGATCTCACACTTCAGTAATGGATAATATGAATGCGGATTGATGCGCTGAGTGTCTGTCATCGGTTCCACTGGCTTCCCTTAGCTCACTTTCTCATTAATAGAAATGTTGCTGTTCTGACAGCAAGAACAGTGGTCACTATGAGCTTTCACCCCTAAGCACAAATTTTGGAACCAACTGTGTTTCTATGGTGAGGAGAAAGTGTAAGCTCAGGAATGAAGGTGGTGTAAGAGGCAAGACAATCACAACCCCAGGTGTCATTTATTGACCACACGCTGCAGGTCAGGCCCTGTATGTTACCCACAAGTTCTCTCTACTACCCCAGGACACAGGCACTGTCATGCCTATTCACAGAAAAGGGACTGCTAGGGGCAACCTGCCCACCTGTGGGGCAGGTGGCCAGGGCACCATACCAATTCCACAGTGCAACGGATACAGTACTGCCACAAGACGGCTTAGGACCTGGTTCTGTCACCAACCCACTGTCCCCTCAACCTCTGTGGACTCATGTCTAGTGAGCTGTGTAGAAAGGGATGGGCGAGTCTCCCTCCAGTTTAGAAAGTCTAGAGGGGTCCTCAAACTTTCTAAACAGGGGGCCACTTCACTGTCCCTCAGACCGTTGGAGAGCTGGACTACGGGCCCTGGGACAAGTTGGCTGCTAAGTAGGACAGGCAGCGGCAGCAAAAATACCCAGCGGGCCGGATAAATGTCCTTGACTGGCCGCATGTGGCCTGCAAGCCATAGTTTGAGGATGTTTGACAGCCTTGGAGCTTTCAAAGTTTGAGGCAGAACCAAAGTGGGATCCAGCCCCCAACATCAAAACATCTGGGCCACTCGCCCTTCACTAGGAGGATACCCCCCACCCAGCCTGGAGTGTTCCTGCCCAGCTCTGGGAGCCTGCAGAACTGACCACCACCACTCTGCCACGCCAGCCAGCGCTCTCACACTCGGCCCTGGCTTGCACCTCTGCACTCACACCACCTTCTGCTCAGGCACCCACGCCAGCGTCCTCACTCAACCTCGCCCACACGCACTGGCAATCCCGCCCCACTCGTCCAGCCTTCCACATGCTCTTGTTCACACTCCTCTTCACACACTGACAACTGCCTCGCACCCCCTTTCCCTCACATTTGCCACATTCATACTCTCAGCCACACATCTCACCCTCATATATGCTCACATCCTTCACATTATCATCTTGCCTTTCACGCTCATTCCAACACCCTCGCCCTCACACCTTGCACTCTCATCTCACACACTCATCTTCTCTCTCGTCTCACACTCGCCCCTCATGCTCTCACCCTCACACCTCATGTTCACTCACCCTTATTCTCACACACTCAGTCTCACATACACTCACCCTCACTCTCTCACTCACCCCCTCATCCTCACCTCACACTCTCACCCTCACTCTCACACCCTCACACTCATCCACACTCATACCCTCAACCTCACTCTCACACTCACTCACGCCCACCCACACACACCTCACTCTCACACACTCAGTCACTCCCACCCACACACACTCACCTCACTCTCACACACCCCTCCTCAATCTCACTCACACACACTTACACACTCACCCTCACACACTCATCCTCACGCGTCCCTCCCACACTCGCCCGCCCGGTGTCGCCCCGCCCCCGCCCGATCTGTCCAGGGAGGAAGCTCGTCGCCGCCCGGCGCCCACTTCTCAGAGGAAAAACTGAGGCCGTGCCAGGAGGAGGAGCAGGCGCCAGCCGCCACGGGGCTCACCTTCATGTCAGAGAGGCCGGCTGCACCACCCTACCACACAGCCGGAAGCCGCTGCAGCGCGCCGGAAGTCCCGCCCACCAGCCGCCCTGCACCGCCCACCGCGCCACGCCAGCTTCCGCGACGCCGCTCGCACAGCACCCTGGGCTGGGGCGGGGTTGGGTGGGCTTGTGGGCGGGCCTGGGTGGGCTGTGGGTAGGGCCAGGCCGGTTATAGGGCCCTATTAGCTCCTGCTCCTGTCGCGCGCGCCCTGGGCTGGCTCAGGACCAGGGAGTTGGAGTTTCGGGACCTTTGCAGTGGTGCCCCCATCGCCCCGCGGTGACCACTAGGGATCAGCGCCCTCGGTGCGGGGCTGCGGGCTACAGATTTTCTGCCCCGCGTGGGCGGCGGTTGAAGGGACCTCAGAGGCGGGTCCCTGTTGGTCTCCACTCTTGCATGCTTCTCTCTCAGAGGCGGGAGTCGCCTTCCCAGGCTTTTCTCCTCCCCCTCTAGTGGCCGCCCGGACCCCACACCTCTCCCTGGGTGACCGCATCTCAGTCCGGCTTTGGTCACCATCTACAGGCCAGGCCCACTTGTTCTAGGCTATGTAACCACGGGACTTTCGATGGCCGCTGGACATCAAAAATCCCGCAGATCCGAAACCCAGCTTTAGCTGTCCACATCGGCATCTTGCAGACCTCACAAGCTGGAACCCCCGGAGGTGAACAGGATCCCCATCTCAGTCTCAGCAGGAGATGTTGGGCACCTGTGAGATAGAGGGAACACACATGTGACCAGTGTGTTCCATCACAAGGCGTTTTCTGCTGACAGATCTCCACTCCCCTCCCTAGCTGTTCCCAGCAGAGTTTCCTGCAGAAAACCGCAGGGTCAGAGTGTCCCCACCCTGTTCTGCTCTTCTGTCCCTGGTCAGCTCCCTAACACACTATGCTACAGATTCCCCTTTTCTGACTCTTAAGAGGCTTCTCCCTGGACTGAACTTTCTACTCGTCACGTTTCCTTCTTTCTCTTCCCCATATTTCCTACCAGCTGTTCCTCAAGTCTTTCCAGAGGGGCTGAGGGCTGGGCATGTGTGTGGAGGCAACTCATACCCAACTGTCTGCTTTCCTTTTTTTTCTGAGACAGAGTCTCACTTTGTCACCATTGGTAGAGTGCTGTGTCATCATAGCTCAAGCAACCTCAAACTCTTGGGTTCAAGTGATTCTCTTGCCTCAGTCTCCCAAGTAGCTAGGACTACAGGCGCCCACCACAATCCCTGGCTGTTTTTAGGACTGGGTCTTGCTCTTGCTTAGGCTCATCTCGAACTGGTGAGCTCAGACAATCCACCTGCCTTGGCCTCCCAGAGTGCTAGGATTACAGGCATGAGCCACTGTGCCCAGCCAACTGTCTGCTTTCCTGGCACCCAGCTCAGCACTGAACTCTCAGCAATAGCCTAGATGGTTGGTTTGAGGCCCGACCTTTGGGACGATGGCTCCAAGTCTCATGGAGCTCTGGAGAGAGCTCCAATAAGCTATGTTATGCTAGGCACTCTAGCAAAGCTAAGGGAGTCAGGGCATGATCAAAGGTTGCTTAAATAGGAAAGACATTTAGCCACCGTAGAATTTCACTGAAGTCAGATGCCTTTGAAGCTAAAGAATTGGAAAATCTACTCAGAGTTGGCTCTGGGCCAGCATTGCCAACCTGAGAGGAAGGGCAGGAGCCAGAGGCAGCCTCCTTTGCAGAGTTCCTGCTGGACAAGGCATTATAGATCCCAGTTCAGCACCCTGAGATCTGTCCCCTAGCTGTCTTTATGAGCCCCATGTCCTTGGATTGAAAACTGACTTCTTGGGCCGGGCACAGTGGCTCATGCCTGTAATCTTAGCACTCTGGGAAGCTAAGGCAGGTAGATTTTCTTTTCTTTTCTTTCTTTTTTTTTTTTTTTGCATTTTTTTGGCCGGGGCTGGGTTTGAACCCACCACCTCTGGCAGATGGGGCCGGTGCCCCACTCCTTTGAGCCACAGGCGCCGCCAAGGTGGATTTTCTGAGCTCAGGACTTCAAGATCAGCCTGAGCAAGCGCAAGAACCCCTTCCCCAATCTCTACTAAAAATAGAAAAACTAGCCAGGCATTGTAGCAGGCACCTGTAGTCCCAGCTACTCAGGAGGCTGAGACAGGAGCATCGCTTGACCCCAGGAGTGTGAGGTTTCTACGAGCTATGGTAACACTATAGCACTCAACTCTAGAAACAAAAAAAGAAAGAAAACTGACTTCTTTAGGTGGGTACCCATCTTTTAGCTGCAGAAAAATGTAGAATGAGGTGTAGAAAAGTTTAAGAGAATCAGAACCAAAGCATTTGCCTTTCTGTATTAAGGGAAACCTAATCTCAGTCTAGGCTCGATGGTTCACCCTTGTAATCCCAGCACTCTGGGCAGCTGAGGCAGGAGGATCCCCAAGCCAGAAGTTTGAGACCAGCCTGAGCAAGAGCAAGACCCTATCTCTACAAATGTAGAAAAACTAGCTGGACATGGTGGCAGGCACCTGTGGTCCCAGCTACTTGGGAGGCTGAGGCAGGAGGGTCGCCTGAGCCCAGGAGTTCAAGGCTGCAGTGGGTTATCATGATGCCATAGAACTCCATCCCAGGCAACAGAGTAAGATTGAGACTCTGTCTCAGAAAAAAGGGAAACCTGAACACATTTTTTATTTTATGATTCTGAGACATTAAAGATAACTTGGGATTCACCACTTTTTTTTTGAGACGGAGTCTCAAGCTGTTGCCCTGGGTAGAGTGCCATGGCATCACAATTACAGCAACCTCCAACTCCTGGGTTTAAGCAATTCTCTTGCCTCAGCCTCCCAAGTAGCTGGGACTACAGGTGCCCACCACAACACCTGGCTATTTCTTGGTTGTAAGTTGTCATTGTTGTTTGGCAGGCCTGGGCTGAATTTGAACCCACCAGCTCTGGTGTATGTGCCTGGCACCTTAGCCACTTTAACTATAGGCACCAAACCATGGGTTCACAACATTTAAAATTTTAATCTATTCAGTGTATGAGTTCTTCAGACATCTGAGATTTTCTTCTCAATTCTGAAAAACCAATGTATGTAAAAAAGAGGTAAATTTTTTTGTTGTTTTTTGTTTTTTGACAGAGTCTCAAGCTGTCGCCCTGAGTAGAGTGCTGTGGTGTCATAGCTCAAGGCAACCTCAAACTCTTAAGTGAGTCTCTTGCTTCAGCCTCCCAAGTAGCTGGGACTACAGGTGCCTGCCACAACGTCCAGCTATTTTTTTTTTTTTTGGTTGTAGTCGTCATTGTTGTTTGGCAGGCCCAGGCTGGATTCAAACTTGCCAGCTTCCATGTATGTGGCTAGTACCCTAGCCTCTTGAACTACAGGCACCAAACCAAGAGGTAAAAGATATTTAACTTACAAATTCAGTTTGAAATATTGAAAATGCTAGGTTAGGCACAGTGACCTATGCCTGTAATCCCAGTACTCCGGAGGCTGAGACCAGTGGACTGCTTGAGCTCTGGAATTCAAGACCAGCCTGAACAAGATTGAGACCCTGCCTCTACTAAAAATAGAAAACCTTGCTGAGCTTTGTGGTAGGTGCCTATAGTCCCAGCTACTTGGGAGGCTGAGGCAGGAGGATTACTTGAGCCCAGGAATTTGCTGTTGCTGTGAGCTATGATTAAGGTGACCAGATTTTAACATTGGAAAAGCAGGACACCATTGAGGGGGGAGGGGAGGGGCGGGGGGGGTCGGGGCCTGACAACAACGCAAACTTTGATAAGCAGTTCTCCATAATCAGTTCTCAACAATTATTTATGGGGGGAGGGGAAAATTATTTATTATTATTAAAGTTTAACATTCTAAAATTTACAAAAATAATATAAAACTCATATCCTGGTGAAATAGCCACATGGCAGCCAAAAACCGTATATTCCCTTCCTGTTCTTCCATGTTCCTAGTTTGTCGTACATTCTTTCCAAAAATTGGGACTTTTTAAAAATGCCACAGGACGTGGGACAAATTGTTAAAAATTAGGACTGTCCCCCACCAAAAGTGGGACGTCTGGTCACCTTAGCTATGATACCACTGTACTCTATCCAGGGCATAGAGTGAGACTCTGTCTCAAAAAAAAGAAAAAGTGCTTAATTAGCTGAGTGTATAGGTGGGACCAAATATTATGCAGTGGCCCTTTAAAAATGACTATAAAATCTTCTGGTGTTTGTAAAATTGAACTTAACTGGTTAAGAAATTGATTTTGGGCTTGGCTCCTATAGCTCAACCGGCTAAGGCGCCAGCCACGTACACCTAAGGTGGTGGGTTCGAATCCTCAGCCCAGACCCGCCAAACAACAATGACGGCTGCAACCAAAAAATAGCCGGGCGTTGTGGCGGGCGCCTGTGGTCCCAGCTACTTGGGAGGTGGAGGCAAGAGACTCGCTTGAGCCCAGGAGTTGGAGGTTGCTGTGAGCTGTGTAGCCAGGGCACTCTACCCAGGGGGACAGCTTGAGGCTCTGTCTCAAAAAAAAAAAAAAAAAAAAAAATAGCCACATAAAAACATAAAAAAAACATAAAAACATAAAAAAATAGCCACACCTCTGACTCCCCCAACACACCTGACTGCAAGGTTTATTTGATTTCCTTTGAAAGGGAAGGAGGAGGAACAGGGAACTTGCTGAGTAGGTCTCAGAAAGGTGGGGAATAAATAGGAACACAAAACAAATAAAGGCAAGGCAAACAGCCAAAGTAAAAATTTTCTCTTTGAAACCACATCTCAGCATCTGAAAAAAAGGTTTATATAGCTCAGGTGTCATTTCATTACTGAGTGGGTAGAGGTAACAAGAGTTTCTTCTGCATTCTTTGAGGTAGAAACAGTTGATCATATCTGCTTCCAAAGACATGGTGGCCTGAGGAAGTGAGTAATTACAGAATCTTAAATTAGTGTTGAACAAGTTCACCTGCTGGGCTTAAAGCCTCTAAGTAAAGAGATAGTCACCTACCAACACAGCACTAGGTGATTTTCACAGCAACAGTCAGCAACCTGACAATTTAGTTTCTGGGTTGAATGTAAAACTTTATGTCCTTGTCTCCAAGCATTCTAAATCCACCCTGAAAAATCTCTGGCGGCTTTAAAAAAATCCATGGAGGCATGCCCTGGAAGATGTTTGAATGTGCCTATCTTGTATCCTATGCATCTGCACATAACAGGCAAGATAGCTGAAGGTGACTTGTCTGAACAAGGAGACTATACACAATGCTGAGGAGGGAGAAGACTCCTCCCCTGCTGCTAAATAAAAAAAAAAGAAGGTTTCTAGAAACCTTGATCATGGATCAGATCCCATCAACCACACTTGAGTATTTCTCCCTCATGTGTACACAACCCTGAAATTCTAATGAAGAATGACATAGGCTCAGTGCTTGTAGCTCAGCAGCTAGGGCTCCGGTCACATACATCTGGGGCTGGCGGGCTCGAACCCGGCCCAGGCCTGCTAAGCAACAATGACAACTGCAACCAAAAAATAGCCAGGCATTGTGGTGGGCACCTGTAGTACTAGCTACTCAGGAGGCTGAGGCAAGAGAATCGCTTAAGCCCAAGAGTTGGAGGTTGCTGTGAGCTGTGACACTATGGCACCCTACTGAGGGTGACATAGTGAGACTGTCTCAAAAAAAAAAAAGGAATGAGATAGACTATAAGTAGAAAAACCAACCTCAAATCTGACCCACAAAAGGTGAGTGAACTCATAAGAGGATACCCAGTGAACCCAGGTGGGGTGTAGAGGTGGGAAAGCCTTTAAGTAATAAGCTTCCCAGCATTGTTGTGTGAGAAAAAGGTGGTGACACTCTAGATAACAGATTAAGAGACTCAGCCAGGGCTCAGCACCTGTGGCTCAAGTGGCTGGGGCGCCAGCCACATACACCTAAGGTGGCAGGTTCGAATCCAGCCTGGGCCAGCCAAACAACAATGACGGCTGCAACCAAAAAATGGCCAGGCGTTGTGGCAGGCTCCTGTGGTCCCAGCTACTTGGGAGGCTGAGGCAGGAGACTCGCTTGAGCCCAGGAGTTGGAGGTTGCTGTGAGCTGTGAGGGCACAGCACTCTACCCAGGGGGATAGCTTGAGGCTCTGTCACAAAAAAAAAAAAAAAAAAGAAAAAGAGACTCAGCCAGGAGCCACCAAACAATATCACCCATCTAGGAAGGGGCCAGCTCTGAAGTTGTGGCATTAGTACCAGGATTTAGGGAAAAGAACTAGGTTCCCCGGAAGGCCATTTTAAACTACAATGGAAAGTTCAGCTATTAAGGTGGTAGTAATATCACTACTACTACTAATAAAAGCTTAAGAAAAGCTACATGCAAAACCTTTGGATTAAGTGCAGCTAAAAACAAACAATGCAATGAAGCCAAGTTACCCAGCTAACTGGAAGGAAGCAAGAATCAAATAACAATCACAAAAAGCAGAGGAAAAAGTAAAAACTGCACCAGAGGAAGCATAAAGGGCTTTGCTTACTATTTAGCACAAAAACACACAGTGAATTAATTTTCCATTTAAGGGAAAATATCTTACTTTTTGTAGTTTGATCTGGTTCTTCTCTGTAGAACTTTTGAGAAATCTCTTTGTTATCTGAAAGGAAAGACATTTATCTTTATACATGGACTGTTTCAATCATTTCAACAGGTTCACTTCATTGCATGATCTATCCTTAAAGAAATCACAGGAGGGAATGAGCATCCCATGCTGTTAATTAAGAACTTCTTTGCATGGGAGGCGCCTGTGGCTCAGTGAGTGGGGCGCCGGCTCCATATACCGAGGGTGGCGGGTTCAGGCCCAGCCCCGGTCATACTGCAACAAAAAATAGCTGGGCGTTGTGGTGGGCGCCTGTAGTCCCAGCTACTCAGGAGGCTGAGGCAGAAGAATCGCCTAGGCCCAGGAGTTGGAGGTTGCTGGAGTGACTCCGCTGCACTCTACCAAGGGCGAAAAAGTGAGACTCTGTCCCTACAAAATAAATAAATAAATAAATAAAATAAAATAAAAAAGAAACCTTGCTTTAAAAAAAAAAAAAAAAAAAGAACTTCTTTGCAAAGCAAGAATAAAAACTTTTCCAAGAGGCTCAGCGCCCATAGCTCAGTGATTAGGGTGCTGGCCACATACACCAAGAAAGGTAGGTTCAAACCCAGCCTGGGCCCGCTAAACAACAATGACAACTGCAACAAAAAATAGCCAGGTATTGTGGCAGGCAGCTGTAGTCCCAGCTGTGATGCCATAGCACTCTACCGAGGGCAACATAAGGAGACTCGGTCTCAAAAACAAACTAACAAACAAAAAACCCTTTTCAGGAGACCAGTTTTTCCAGCAACATAACCAAAATGTCAAAGTAGGGTCATAAACTCAGTGAACGGGTACACACATGTGCGTATCTGGGTCCAGGTAACAAGAAAGACTGTGGAGGCAGATAAAAATGAACAAAGCCAGCCATCCACAAGGGAAACAGGGCAAGCAATCCCAGAAGAGCAAGCAATGGGCAGCTGGCCTTGCCACAAGACGACAGTGTTGAGTAGGATTTGCAGCAAATGTGAGAGGACCTGCCTGTCCAAAGGGAATGGAGTTCTTACAAGAACACAGAACCTGGGTTCTAGAACCTTCCAATTTTTCAAAGGGAAGCTGATATCAGGAATTTTATGTGATTATTTTTTTCTTTATTGAGGCAGAGGCTCACTTTGTTGCCCTGGGTAGAGTGCCCTGGCGTCATAGCAATGACACAATAACCTCAAACTCTTGGGCTCAAGCAATCCCCTTGCCTCAGCCTCCCAAATAGCTGGGACTACAGGTACCTGCCACAGTTCCTGGATAGTTTTGCTATATTAGTAGAGATGGGATCTTGCTCTTGTTCAGGCTGGTCTCGAACTCCTGAGCTCAAGCAACCCACCTCACCTCCAGGAGTTTTAGGATTATAGGTGTGAGCCACCACACCTGGCCTATGTGAATTTTTACATGATATTTAAAGATTACAACTAAGTGGCTCAGCACCAGTAGCTCAAGTGGCTAAGGCACCAGTCACATAAATTAGAACCAAAAAATGGCCAGGAGGGGCTCAGCGCTTGTGGCTCAAGTGGCTAAGGCGCCAGCCACATACACCTAAGGTGGTGGGTTTGAATCCAGCCCGGGCCCGCCAAACAATGACGATGGTTGCAACCAAAACATAGCCAGGTGTCGCGGTGGGTGCCTGTGGTCCCAGCTACGTGGGAGGCTGAGGCAGGAGACTTGCTTGAGCCCAGGAGTTGGAGGTTGCTGTGAGCTGTGATTTCACAGCACTCTACTCAGGGGGACAGCTTGAGGCTCTGTCTAAAAATAAAATAAAATAGCCAGGAGGTCAATGCAGGTAGATTTCCCTGAGCTCAGGAGTTCAAGACCAGCCTGAGCCAGAGCAAGACCTCATCTCTACCAAAAAAAAGAAAAAAAAAAAAAAAAAAGGTCATTGTGGTGGGCACCTGTAGTCCCAGCTACATGTGAAGCCGAGGCAAGGGAATTGCTAAGCCCAGGAGTTGGAGGTTGCTGTGAGCTGTGATGCCACAGCACTCTACCCAGGGTGATAGCTTGAGGCTTTGTCTCAAAATAAATAAATAAATAAATAAATAAAATTTTATAACTAGGTGAGTCAAATGGAAAGATGTCTTTGGGATTGTTTCCTGTGGTCTTCCAATTTACACCCTCCGCCTAGTAAAACTGTGCTTCTTAGGACTTGGAGAGCTCAATACAAAAAGGCAATCTGCCAAGGATAGAAATCAGGTCCAGAACACCTATACTCCAGGGCACAATGGTCTCTACCCTCTGGTTTCAAACTGAGCCTGAGTTACAAGGAGTTACCTAGGCACAAAGTTTGACTTATTCACCATTTGGCTAACTGGTCCCAGATAGGAATAAGAACAGAAAGTCTAGACTTTGGCCTAAGCAATTTCCCCACTAGGACAGGGAGTCCTGACAACCAAACTATTAGAGTGAAGAACAACGGGAAGAGAAAGGCTGGAAAGAAATAACTCTCCAGATTCATTTTAGACTTAAGAATAAGAAGTTGAGGACTAAAGGCCCACTTTCCTTGCAACAGTCTCATGGGTAAACAAAACCACTGTGTAAAGTGATTTATCTAGGAAAGTGAAACCCTTGATGAGGACTTCTTACAGAATGATACTTCAGATTAACTCAGGACAGCTTTCTCTTTGGGGCCCACTGAATTCTCTCTGGACTAAACCCTTCCTTTAGGAGAGGATTGAGCAGTTTTCAGAAGCTATGTGGCCTAATGTGGTGGCTCATACCTCTGGTTCCAGCACATCAGAAGGACAAGATGGGAAAGCATGTCTTCCGTGTTGGCAGGAGTTCAGTCACTACTATGATTGGGACAGAGTTCTTCTTCTTATTATTTTTTTTGTAGAGACAGACTCTCACTTTTTGCCCTCGGTAGAGTGCCATGGCATTACACAGCTCACAGCAACCTCCAACTCCTGGGCTTAGGCGATTCTCTTGCCTCAACATCCTGAGTAGCTAGGACTACAGGCACCCACCAGAACACCTGGCTATTTTTTTGTTGCAGTTTGGCTGAGGCCAGGTTTAAACCCAGCACCCTCGGTATATGGGGCTGGCGCCCTACCCACTGAGCCATAGGCACCATCCAGGATAGAGTTCTTAATCTTTGCTGAGCTTGTAGCAACGGAACTCCAGCCTAAAGCAATCTTACCAAATGCTTAAGAAAGAGCATCTGTCTCTCCAGAATCCATTTTTCTGCCAAGTCTGTGAACTTCACCCCCACACTGAAGGATCTAGCAACAGAATCTATAAGCTGCACCATATCTCTATTTGTCTATTGCTGCCCTTTGTATTCAATGATTATAGCAGGGAATGTGAATGGTGGACTCCTACATGCAAGTATTGGGGGAAAACACATTTATTCAGTCCTGCCCATATGTGAATCTCAGCTAGTCTGAGACTAATAGAGTTGATGTGAGTAGCTGAGGCCAGTTTAATAATATACAATGTCCAGAGCAATTATTATTTTAAAATCAGTTCTCTTTTGCTTTACTAAACATTCAGAAGGACCTTTTGGTCTCATTCTCAAAATTACATGCAACACTACCAAGGTTTACCCATCTGGAGCCCAGTCAGACAGCACCCTCATCTGCCAAAACAGGATTCAGGATCCCAGAAGGAAGCTAAAATGCAAAAATCAACCATCTCAAGTAGTTAAGACAGAAATCACTATGTCTGGGCATTAAAATTCCTGCACTTTTTTTTCACCAAGAGGAACCTCTCAAAGCTTATTTACTCTGATTCTATACCTAAGAGTATCTAACCTCTGAAAGGTACAGATGTAAACCATAAGCAATCAAACCAACCAACCAAGAAATTTAGTGCCTCTAAAAGGCATAGTGACGTAAACCCAAGAGAAACCTCTCAAAACTTATTTACTCTGATCTTTATACCTAAGAGCATCTAAATTCTAAGCCCAGAGCAGATAAGTGGCTAACGGCAAATGAGCTAAGACAGAGGGGAAAAGATAAAACCCCAAATGGATCCAACTGTATGGAGTGGAAGTTGGGGAAAATGAAGACATACTTGCCAGGAGCTGGCAAGAACTCATTCTACATAACAACAACCTAAGGCATATAGGCATGTGAAAGGAAACTCATTACAATCATCATTTTGTTAGGGCCAAGCATAAAAACAGCAGAAATACCCACCCCTGTCAATGACTAAACCAGTATATCCCCACCACAGGCAGACAGATCTTTCCATACCAATATAAAAACTATCCAAGACACCCATTAGTGACAAAGAAACAGTTATAATTGTCTTATGTAAGGAAACAAAATGATACTGTGTATTTCTGAGGGATTTTTTTTAAGTTTTTTTTTTTTTTTTGAGACAGAGCCTCAAGCTATCCCCCTGGGTAGAGTGCTATGGCATCACAGCTCACAGCAGCCTCCAACTCCTGGGCTCAAGCGAGCCTCCTGCCTCAGCATCCCAAGTAGCTGGGACCACAGGCACCCACCACAACTCCTGGCTACTTTTTTTTGGTTGCACCTGTCGTTTTTGGCGGGCCCGGGCTGGATTCAAACCTGCCACCTTAGGTGTATGTGGCTGGTGCCTTACCCACTTGAGCCACAGGCACCGAGCCTAAGTTATTTCTTTATTGATTTTTATAAACTCTTTACATAGTAAAGATAATTTCTTGTCACATTAGTTATAAATACATATTTTTCCAGTTTGTTTAATTTGGGGGCTTTCTGATATCCAGATTTCCACATTTTTTTTTATTTATTTATTTACTTTTTGCAGGTTTTGGCCAGGACTGAGCTTGAACCCGCCACCTCTGGCACATGGGGCCAGCACCTTACTCCTTTGAGCCACAGGCACCATCCCACTGAGGGATTTCTCTCTCACATACACTATAGTGAAAAATGTAACAAAATATAATAGGATGATAATGACAACCTCCAGGGAGAGCTAAGGGGCCAAAGGTGATTTCCATTATTTTTTTTAAGTATAGAGAATTTGATATTCCTATCATTTCAATTATATAGGAAAAAGTCCCAGCAAGCTGGGCTCACTTGGCACAGAGCCAAACCAAAGATTCCAAAGGTTATACAATTGCATCAAAATTATCATTAATGAAATAATCATTCAAAATCAGCCTGAACAAAAGCAAGATACCATCTCTAAAAATAGCTGGGTGTCTGTAGTCCCAGCTACTCAGAGGCTGAGGCAAGAGAATCACTTGAACCCAAAGTTTGAGGTTGCTGCAAGCTATGACAAAAATGGCACTCATTGAGTGAGACTGTCTCAAAAAAAAAAAAAAAAAGAGAACTAATAACGTCAATCCCCAAGAAAATAGGCTAAATTACAAGTCTAGTTGCCAACCAACTTGAGAAAAGTTTCTTTCCCACATGGTAAAATGCTCCAATAATAAAAAGGAACTTTTTAGCTATTCAAAAGACCCTAGGAAAGAGTGTTCCTAAATTTTTTTTTTGAGACAGAGTCTCAAGCTGTCACCCTGGGTAGAGTGCCATGGTGGCGTCATACCTCACAGCAACCTCAAATTCTTGGGCTTAAGCAATTCTCTTGCCTCAGTCTCCCAAGTAGCTGGGACTACAGTTGCCCGCCACAACACTCAGCTATTTTTTTGGTTGTTGCAATTGCCATTGTTGTTTTAGTTGGCCTAGGCTGGGTTTGAACCCACCAGCTTTGGTGTATGTGGCCTGTGCCCCACCCACTGAGCTATAGGCACTGCCCCTAAATCATTTTTCTTTTTTTTTTTTTTTTTTTTTATACAGTGCCTCAAGCTATCCCCCTGGGTAGAGTGCTGTGGCATTACAGCTCACAGCAACCTCCAACTCCTGGGCTCCAGTGAGTCTCTTGCCTCCGCCTCCCAAGTAGCTGGGACCACAGGCGCCCACCACAACGTCCGGCTATTTTTTGGTTGCAGCTGTCATTGTTGTTTGGCGGGTCTGGGCTGGGGATTCGAACCCGCCACCTTAGGTGTACATGGCTGGCACCTTAGCCGGTTGAGCACCGAGCCTAAATCATTTTTCAATGTGAGATTCTCCAGATTCCTGGAGTACTTAAACAAACAAACAACAAAACCTGAATTTCCGGCTCGGCCCCTGTGGCTCAAGCGGCTAAGGCGCCAGCCACATACACCTAAGTTGGTGGGTTCAAATCCCCAGCCCGGGCCCGCCAAACAACAATGATGGTTGCAACCAAAAAATGGCCAGGCATTGTGGCGGGTGCCTGTGGTCCCAGCTACTTGGGAAGCTGAGGCAGGAGACTCGCTTGAGCCCAGGAATTGGACGTTGCTATGAGCTGTGATGCCATGGCACTCTACCCAGGGGGACAGCTTGAGGCTTCGTCTCAAAAAAAAAAAAAATGTAGTTATTTTCAAGTGGTAGATTATGAGGCTATTTAAATATAACTCTTCTCTCATGGGACCACTCTGCCTATCTTCATACCTGAGAGTTATTATAGGTAGGCCTGGGAAATGATGCTCTTAGCACTGGTACCCTGAGATTGTTCCCTATAAACAGAGAACTTAAACTTTACCTCGTGGCTGAGTATGGGCATTCTGAGAGTATTCTGCTACATTCGTATATCAAATGTTAGCATTTTCCAGCTAAAATATATTCCGAGCATTCCCCAAAGTTCTTGTCCTTTCAAATCAGAGTAAAAGCTTGAGGGGGTTTGTTGATATAAAGTAGTATGTTACAGTATGCGAGATTTATGTCTTTAATAAGACCTACACAATGCTGGAATTCAGTGCCCAACGAGGTCTAGGAAGCAGGGCTAGCTCCCAGACCAAGCTATTTAAATGGGAGAAAACATAACCAACTTAATTTCAACCTTCTTTGAGGATAGCAAGTGATGTATAACAGAAATCAAAACTGTGGTAGCACTGATAATATCATATCATATCATACGGCTGGCAGAGCATGAATAAAACAAGAGCCATGTATTCTGGCTTCCCTCAGTGAACCACCTTGAATCTCTCTCTTTCGATGGCCCAGAGGAAAGGCGACAAAGTGAGAATCAAGAATCTGTAAGGTGGATATAGCAGAGGGAGACACACTGGGATGTGACAGTGACAGGGAAGTGACGTGTGAGTGAGCAGTCAGGGAACAGCCTCTGCATTCAGTCTGCTGTGGGGAACACATTCTGGAGGAATGGCCAGCTCAGGGATGGTCCCCACAGCTGCCCTGCTCAAGTTCTGAACTTGGCCTAAGACCCACTGTCCTACTGTGACCAAACTCCTATGCGCTACCAGTGTGGGAAAAAGTCCATACTGTGTTATAATACACTGTCAAGAAATTCCCCCCACACACACATTTTTCTGTGTTCCAGGCAGAGAACCACCCTTTCCCATGACTTAGGATTCACAGATGGCCCCTGGGGGACTCCTGACAAAGTTCTTGCTAGCATCTGAGTGTTTGTGTCCCTCTCTCAAAATTTATGCATTGAAATTCTTTTTTTTTTTTATTAAATCATAGCTGTGTACATTAATGCAATCATGGGGTGCAGTGTGGGGTTTTCATATACATTTTGAAATACTCTCATCAAACTGGTTAACGTAGCCTTCATGTCATTTTCTTAGTTATTGCGTTAAGACATTCATACTCTGCTTTTAGAAAGATTCACTTGGAGGGTGATTGGAGGGGTCACTTTTATGCATTGAAATTCTAACCCCCAAGGCAATGGAATCAAGAGGTGGAGGCTTTGGGAGGTGATGAGGCCATGAGGGCTCAGTGATTAGTACCCTTATAAAAGTGGCCCCAGAGAGCAGCCTTACCCCTTAAGTCACATGAGGACACAGCAAGAAGGTACTGCCTGAACGAAAGCAGGCCCTCGCCCAACACCCGTCCTGCCAGCACCTTGATCTTGGACATCACAGCCTCTGTAAGCTACCCAGTCCGTGGCATTTTGCAATGGCAGCTTAGACAAACTAAGCCAACCCTGCAAATTCTCATTCTTTGGTGCTCAGTGACTCATCTGGACAAATTGCTCACCAGCTGGCTCAAACTTCATCAAGTTTCTCTCCTTCTCCTAGGCCACTGAACCTTGGCTCATGCCTGAACTTAAGCCAGCACTGACACACAGAACATCTTCCCCCAGTGGACCTTACCTCTTTACACAAATTCTTATCCCACCCCTGGTCATCCATTTCTCCTTAGGCTTTTCCCTTTTCTCTAAGGAAGCCCCGTTCTATCTCATCTTTGAGACACTCTTACATGTTACGGTCAGGGCATTCTCTGCAGGGCAGTAGGGACCCTCCTTCTTTTGCAAAGGTCTTTATGAATATATTAATAGTTTCTTCTTACCTGTGAAGGCCTTGCTTTAGAAAAGCCACTACATATCTCACTGCTGAATATTACTGCAAGTTACCTTTGAAGTCCCCTCAGGAAGCTACGCTCCAATGCCAGTACCTACTCTACCTTAAGATAGCTATTTCGGAGCTCTTAATCCGGAATGACCAGATAAAGATGTTATCAGGATGACATCAGACCTGCCATTATACAGCACTCAAAAACACCCAACAATAATGTCAGCAAGGCACCACCACACATCAGCATGAGCACAGCTGAGACACTGATGGACCAAGGTTATGGAACATTGTTGAGTTTTTTGTACAGTGCTGCCAAGGGAAGCACGTGGTGGCAAGTTCACGAACTTAGCTATCAGACCATGCAACAACAGCTCTGATGATCCTTCCAGTGTCTGGCTTCCTAAGGGGAGTATTTCGAAGGGGACCATAATGATATTCAGAAATGGGGTATGCAGCACTTTTTATAGGATGAGTTTGTGAGTTTAATTGCCAGACGTCCATATAACATGACAGTTAATCTGATAACCTCGCTGGTTACTGTGTGACCACTGGGCAGGCAGTGAAGACGCTATGGATACACTGGACAAAGGAATAATTTACACCCTGAGCGGGGTGTAAATGTATCAACATGTTAATACCTATAATCCAAAAATAAAACATTAGTATTTAAGCTTATGTTTATCTTTTGGATTTGAAGTATTAACTGAAGGAAAATATACATGGTAGTCAGATAAGATTTCACAAATTCCAGTCGACCTAAAGGAAATAACAGAGAGCATGAATAAGTGAAAAGACCCTGAGAAGTGTGTTTAGGGAGTTCAAGGAATAGCAAAGAGGCCGGTGTGGCTGGAACACAGTAAGCAAGGAGACAGAATTACCCAGGCAGTATGTTCTAGATCACACAGGGCTTGTAATCCTTGGAAAGGACTTTACTTTTACTCTGAGATAGAAAACCAATAAGGGTTTCGAGCATTAGCACTATAATCTAACATTTTAAAAGTACTTCTCTGAATTCTAAATATGCTGGTGTAAGAACCAGGACTGGAGCACAGAGACTGCCTGGGAATCTACTCAACGACACTCGCGTGGGAAGACGGTGGCTTGGCAGGTGGTCGTGCAGGAGGGCAGGGTGCAGGGGATTGGAATTAGGACTTCAGTTTGGAGAACATGATGCTTTACGTACTTATTAGACTTCATGGTAGAGATTGGTAGTTGAAAATTATATGTATATCTTGATGCAGGTTGTGAGTTGGGGACAGAAGATCTTTATAGATTTTTGGATGTTGATATCTCTGAAAGAAAAATCTCTAATTATCTACAAGACAAAAATCTGAGTTAAATGACTAACTAATTATTGACGATAGGTAAGACGGATAAATGCATTCAGCTTTGTCTCCTTGATCTGCTTGCTAATTATGCGTTTACTTTAGGCCTGTACGCTTTTTCCCCTCTGTTGCGGGATTACTGAAAGCGCAACCAGATAAAAAGCGAGTGCCAGCGTGTAAATGAACTCTACTTTCTTCATCGAGAAAATCCCACAAGAGAAAAACGTTAGCTGCAGAGAACAGTGTCCTTACTGATGTAGTTGGTTTGTATTCTGGGGACAGTCTTCTTATCGCATCACTAATCAGAAACAAACATGCCGTGGCTCTTACATTGAGAAGAAATGTTCTAGATTGCTGAAGCATGCCCAGATAACACAACTCACCCTCCTTCACCCCATTTGGGTCCCTGGAAAAAGGTCACGTCCTCAGCAGCTTTTCCTTCTCAAATGGCTGTTTCCATCTTCCTCTTCTTTAATTTCCTTGGTAGGACGGATCATTATTCGACTTTATTATTCTGTGTAATCACTTGTTTCACATGTTTCCCCCATTAAAAAGTAAGCTCAATGATGGTTGGAACTTTCTCTGGTTTATATGGTTATATTCCTGGTGCCTAGAAAATTGTCCGGATGATGGAAATGAATGAATAAGAACAAAAAGAGTGAAGACTGGCTTATCAATACCAACTCCTCTGCTCTCCTTTGTTTCGTGTTCATCTGATATCTCTTTGCCCTTTGTTATTTTTAACAGTTCATCTTTTCTTATTTGGGGTATATTCCTTGCAAACAATATAGAATGGGGTTTGGGTTGTTTGGTTTGGTTTTTAATCAACCTGAAAATGTTCCACTTTAATAGGGAGTGGCCCGGATTCACACGGCCAAAATGAGATGTTTAACTGATGCCAGTTACATACTATTTGCGCTCTTTCTTCTTGTTTACAATGCCTACATTCTCCTTGTTTTTTCTGATAACTTGAATATAAACTGTGCTTTTAACAATGTTTGCCCCTCGAATGCTCTATTGTTTAATTCTCGCGTCAGGGATGAAAGATTAACTTGATTTCTCCCCTCTATTATTTGTAATGAATACATCCTCACCTCACCATCTTTTGGTTTTTAATATTTACGTTTTTCATCTTAATCCTTCTTGTCCTAAAATTGTCTCCACTTCACCGGTACTTGTCGTAAAATCATCCAAAGAGTCAATGACCTCTTCATCTGTTAGGAGTTAGAATTTCCTTTCTTAATGAGGCAGAAAATCTATTTCAGAAGAGAGCAGTAGATCTAATTATTTTTCAGTGATCCATTTTACGTGAACTACAGAATATTGCAATAGATCCAATATTTCAGTTTAACTCATCTCCCAGTGAAATCTCGAGTTAAATAAGAATTCACATGAATCTTTTTGGTCCCAGTCTACAGACACCAGCCATTCTCATGATCTAACAGCCTGGGATGTGGGAATAGAAGGGATAGATGCTCACCTACTAAGCATTCATCTATGCTGTCCATGCTGTCGGGTCGCTAGAGAGAAGGCCCTGCTATCTTTCTCCTGATCATCTCTTGAGCATAAGAAGCAAACCTGAGCTGTCTTCTCTGCTTTCTAGGCCCCAAGAAATAGGAATGAACTCAAGACCTACGATTTAAGACTAGAGTCAAAATCTTGCTGGTGGGAAAACCTAAGAGGGACTTTAAAACCCCAAGACCCATTTTTTGCCTGCAGTTCTTGAAAGTTATGACTTATCAGAGGAACTCTTCAAGCCTTTTTCTCATTCACTTCCTTAATACTCTGATTTCTCAAAAATAGACAATCATGCTAGCTTTCCTCCGAATCAAAATTTATAGTGCAGGGATGGTCTTTATCTCTAGTTTTCAGCTGTTTTGAAAATATATTGATGTATTTTCTGGTCCTTTAAGTTAAAATATGGGAAGAGAAACAATAAAGCTTTTCCTTCATATCACCCTCTTGCTCAAAAGTAATTTCTTTGTAATTTACTCACTAGTAAGCATGCCAGAAAAAAATCTGAGAAGCAATTCTGGTAGCCAATTTACTAGTTGGGTCATCTTCGACTTATTTATTTATTTTATTTTATTATTATTATTATTTTTTTAGAGACAGAGTTTTTCTTTGTCACCCTCAGTAGAGTGCTATAATGTCACAGCTCACAGCAACTTCCAGCTCTTGGGCTTAGGTGATTCTCTTGCCTCAGCCTCCTGAGTAGCTGGGACTACAGGTGCCTGCCACAATGTTCAGCTATTTTTTTGTTGCAGTTTGGCCAGGGCCGGGTTTCAACCCACCACCCTCAGTATATGGGACCAGCGCCTTACCCACTGAGCCACAGGTACAGCCCCAAGAAGACAACATATTTATTGAGTGCTGTTATCAAATCAGTTTGGGCTGTCGTGAACACACCAGTATCATGGCATGTTTATCAAAATCTCTATAGATAATCTGTATCTAAGGGAGTAATTATGAGTATGGACCAGATGATGGGGAAGAAAGAAGGAAAATTAGAGAGAAGTGAGTGATCGTTTCTTTATTCCTTTTTTTTATTATTCCATAATCTGCCAGGGACTAGGAGTGTGGGAGATCTGAAAGCAGAAATAACGGCTTTCCTCAAAGATCTATTGTCCCCCCAAAACCCCAGATAGCAATAAGCATGAGATTTGCAAAGATAGTAAATAATAACAAGCTGAAGAAGAAGGTGAATCTGTGTTCTAGTTTCCAGTTTTGAGAAGAAAACGAATGGTGGGCTTTCCTGTCTCGAATACTTCATTCAAATCATGTCTTATATTAATTTTTGTATCACACCACATGTGGGCAGTTGAGCAAAGCAGAAATGGTTTCATTTAAACTACCCTGAATTTCCCCTATCATGCTTATTCATTCTGTTACTCATCTTCATTTCTGGCCAGAACTGTGGAGAGACAGCTTCTCAACCCAGGAAATAGCAATTCCGTGTCCTCTAGACAGCTGTCAAGTCTCAGTGGTGGGTAAAGGGATTGATTTCGAGAGATACCTCTGCCCACTTAATTAATAGATTCAGGCAAGAGTAGAGGCCAGCTAGGCTAATGCCCTTGTGGGGTTAATCTGAAAGCAGGATAGTTCATAACAAAATACACGATTATCATTAACAAATAAGGTAATTCCGTTTTTGACAACAGGCTTGTAAGAACAAGTAGCAAAGATTAGCAGACTTTCTGGGTTTGGTAATTTGTTCAGGAATCACAGCTATTGGGAGCATAAAGTCCAGGCTGTCAAGATCAGCCCTAAAGGAGGCTCACTGGCTGGTGACATTAGTGCCATGTCGTGCTTGGCGTGGGATTCACAGGCTTGCTACGCCTGTTTAGAAGAATGGAGTTCACACTCCAAAGTGGCTTTGGATGGTGAAGGTAGTTTGTGGCATAGAGACCAACTATACAGAGACAAGCGGCTGGGGGAGATGGGCACTGGTGGTGGAATAGGAGCGCAGAAGGAGTTGGGGTGGCATGGGGGTGAGCAGGCAGATGGAGGGTTGGAGGGTGTCTTGGAGATTGAGCTAATTTTCCCCTATTCCTAAGAATAATTCAGAGGCAAATCAAATCTGAAACACTTTATTTTCAAAAACTAAAGTCTTTCATTTCTATTCTTATGAGAGTCTGAGATGGTGCCAAATATATATAAAATGTGCGATTGCCTACCCCAAGTCCTGAGATGCTGCTGCTATTTCCTCACTAAGCCTGGCTAGGACATTTCTCGCTCACAACAATTACTAAGCCCACATTTCCCTCCCCTTTGGAAATAGCCCAGGTGCTTCACAGGGAGAGAAGAGCAATTCAGTTTCATTTGTATTACCCTGGCACAGTCCCTGCCCCGCTTTACTAAAGTGGCCGAGATTCAAATGTTCAGTTAGTGGGAACCTCAGGGATCTTTTAATTTCTACCATTTATGGATGATGAAACTCAAAATTAGAAAAGTTAATAGACATAGCCAAGGTCAACGCCTAGACTACAACCCTGGTCTCCTAGACCTTTGAATAGCACTCTGTACTTTGGGAGAGAAAGCCATCTTTGAAGAAACTACTAAAAAGCTGACTATTTTTTTGAATTCCAAGATGTCATATATATTAAGTACCACTAAAAAAAAAAAGGCTGTCAATCATAAAATGCCATGGTTTGTAAGATGCATCCAGTTCTAAAGTTGCTAATTTTATTTTTTGTTTTAACCTTAGAATTAATAAACTACGGTAATAGAAATTCTTATGCCCACATAAGTTGGAAGTTCATGCAGGCAGGATAATTCATTTTCACTCTCAGATGATCTTAAAACTCATGCCTAGGAACATGCAGAGGGGGGAGGGAGAAGGGAGGGGGGAATGGGAGGAGGGAGGGGGTTTGGAGGGATCACTTCTGAGGTTTATCGTATAGGGGTACAGGTGAATCTTTCTAAGAGTAGAATGTGAACGTTTTAAAGCAATAACTGAGAAAATGACATGAAGGCTGTGTTGACCAGTTTGATGGAAGTATTTCAGAATGCATGTGAAAACCCCAC
>CAUYTI010032078.1:0-35790 GCA_963575145.1 Galago senegalensis | reverse complement strand
TTAATGGTTCTTTTTGTGTGTGATAAAGTTTATATAGAGTGAGAAGCAGGAGACCTAAGTGCACCTTTTGCTGAGGGTTTACAAATGCATCCCCTGTGTAACTCAAACCCAGGTAAGGTAATCACAGAACTTTACCATCACCCCAGATAGTTCCTCATCTGCCCTACCCAGTCATCCCCACCCCTACTTCTCCAAAGGAAACCATCGTCCTGATTTTTTTCGGGCAAGTTAAATTAACTGGTTCTAGAATTTAATTTAGATGAGATCCTGCAGTGTGTATACTATTTTGTGTAAGATACTTTGCTAGGGCTTCCGTACCAAAATACCTCTGCAGACTGCATGGCTTAAGTAATAGAACTTTATTGCCTCACAGGTCTGGAAACTGAAAGTCCAGGGTCAAGGCGTCAGCAGAAATCTAGTCCCACTAGCTTCTGGGAATTCCTTGGCTCTGTGTCTAAATTTCCAAGTTAAGGACCTAAGTTCCTCCTAAGGATATCTGTGGTGTTGGGTTAGGAACCCCAGTATGACCTCATTTTACTAATTACCTTTATAATGACCTTACAAATGGGCTACATTTAGAGGTGCTGGAGGTTGGAACTTCAACAAATGAGTGGGGTGGCAGATAATTCAACCCATGGCCCCAGCGTCTCACTCAGTTCATGTTCTTTATTGCTCAGTAGTGTTCCACTGTACCAAGAGACTGCAGTTTGCTTAGCCCTTATTGTTGATTGGCATCAGTTTAGGCTATTGTGAAGAAAGAGGCTAGAAATGGTTTTTCACAAGTCTTTGTGTGGACATGTACTTTGGTTTCTCTTGGATACATGCCCTGACCCTGGGGGTGGAGGTCAGCCCAGGGGTGGTTATGGAAGGATGCTGTGGGCCAGAAGATTCAGCAGTCAGGTGCCGTCTGCCTTGGGTAGCATCCAGGGCAGTGCTTCCTCTGCGTTGCTCTATCAGGAGGCAGCAGTTAACAAAACACATATCATCATATCTGTTAATTTACAGTTTAAGCCAATCTGTTGGTTTCCATGTGAGTTTGGTGGTGAAATCCTTAAAGACCTGAAGGCTGAGGGCCTAGCATCTGGGACAGCAAGGAAGTGGGGAGCTGGGGAGATTGTCCTGTGCCCAGAGTAGTGATGAGAGTGGATGAAGGACAGGTCAGCAGCCTCTGGGGATTAGGGAGAGAGGGGGGACCTGGGGAACCATCATAAGCCCATGGTGGGGTTTGAGGCAGGTCCAGTATGACGTTCCCCTCCCACCAGGGGAAAGTGATGAGCCCATGAACTCTTTCAGGGCAGTGTGGGTTCTGATACAGCAACACGAAGAAGCTGTAACCAAACCAGAGTCTCCTGCAGAGCCCAGGAGAGTCTTGCAGATAAACATCACTGTGCCCCGTCATCTCCGAGGAGCGAGTGGTGCTGATAGACACGCGAAAGTCTAGCCCGTGGCAGGTGTGAGTCTCAGATGCCTGTGTGGGCCAGCGATCGGCAACAGGAATCTAGATGACCAACTACACTCGGAATAATCTCGGCTGCCAGTAAGCCACAGGGCCTTCGTGGGCAAGGAGTTCCTGTGAATAGCCAGGATCAGGTTCTAAGCCAACTACCCAGCTTCCCAGGGCGGGCTCGCCTTTCAGGCTGCCGGCCTGGGAAACATGATGCTGTGCCTCCCAGCCAGGGCCCCGCTGGGGTCCCACATCTTCCAGCACCCAGTAGGGAGCACAGAGCCTGAAGGCCTGCCAGCAGGGAGGGGACACTACATGTCAGGGAGTTCTCGGGATGAGGAGCTGATGAGGCTGTCCAGAACTCTGCAGCTCCAGACTCTCTGGACCAGGGCTTCTTCTCAGCCTCACTGATGTCCCAATGAGGAAGAAGGAGGAGTGTCTACAGAGGGAGGGAGTGTGCCAGCCTAAATAGTGATGGGGACACCACTATCCAGAAAATATAGAAGAAGCTAATGACCATTGGGGTTTGTGAAACTCAGAGCCTTTCAGACTTGTGTTTTTCTAGTACCCTGATAGAGGTAGGCCCTGGTCACATCTCTTTTTAGAAAATACAGACAAAAAACCCCCAAGACTCCTTTTTTTTTTTGAGGTAGAGTCTCACTTTGTCACCCTTGTTAGAGTGCTGTAGTGTCATAGCTCACAGCAACTTCAAAGTCCTGGGCTCAAGTGATCCTCTTGCCTCAGCCTCCCAAGTAGCTGGGACTGTAGGCACCTGCCACAACACCCGGCTATTTTTAGAAATGAGAGTCTCATTCTTGCTCAGGCTGGTCTCGAACTCCTGAGCTTACGTAGTCCACCCACCTTGGCCTCCCAGAGTGCTAGGATTAAAGATGTGAGCCACTGCACCCGGCCCCCAAGACTCCTTTTTTTAAAAAAGATTTTACTATGGTGTAAAGTATATACCGTAAAATTTACTTTTCCCCTATCTCGAAGGGCACAGTTGGCATTAAGTACATCCACACTGTTGTGCCACTGTTACCACCACCCTTCTCCAGAACTTTTCCATGATTCCCAACTGAAACTCTGCACCCATCAGACACTAATTCTCCGTTCCCTGCTCCTCCTGGCCCCTGGCAAGCACCATTCTACTTTTTGTCTCTGAATTCAGGATTTCTTTAGAGAAGGTATATTGTTCTGGTCCTCAGTATTGTTGTTGACATTTAAGTTCCAGCCATCAGCTAGGCATGAAACCGTGCAAAATCCCGTGCATCAAAGTCTTTAAGTATTTTCTTCCTTGACTTTGTCACACAGGGTGGGGGTGAGTGATGGGGAATGTCTGAGGTCTGCACAGAACGCCCGAGCCTCCCTCTGCATGCTGTGCCGATGCATCTTAATAATTACATGCTGTGTCTGGCACTTAGGGTGCCCAATATTTATTTTTAATATCTGACAGATGAGAACAGGAAGGGGAGAAGAAAGAGGAAGAGAATGGATGAGCCATGTCCCGTGGGTAGAACAGAGAGGCAGGAGAACACCCCCTCCCATCCTTTCTCCGAGTTTTGACATGTTCAGTGGAATATAAAAAGGGAACCAGATTGGGAAACTTTGCTGTCAATTAAGCAAACTCTAAACTTAATATTTGGAGACTCCCTTTGAGAATAGTTGAGAGCCATGTACCCCTTTTCAGAAAAAGACCTCAGATACTCAAACATATACGCCCATGGTCTCAGCAGATTCCCAGACCCCCAGTTTGGAAGTCCTATTCCAAAGCATAAAACAGCACACATTTTTATTTTCATTTAAGTAGTTTGGTTTATAGAGTTACTTATCCTTATCTGTTAAAATGTTGCCCTTGGTTTTGCCATCAGTAATCTCTTAAACAAACTCGAGGAAGCCAAAGGATGTTATTTCTTGAATGCTTCTACACTGATGCTTTCAGGGATTCTTGTTGCTGACTATGGTTTTAAAAATGTTTTTTCCCCCTCTTCTGCAGTGCTTCAAGGCATGTTTTTATTTGAGTAGCAATCATTAAAGAATTGTGCAATGCTGGAAGAAGCAGTAAAGATAAAATGTAATTCCCCCCACACACACACACAAAAAAAAATCACATCTTCACTTTGTCTAGAAAATTCAGCTTAAAGAATTTGTACCTGTGGACATAGTGGTGACTATGCTGGAACGCTCCCTCTGACTCAAGATGGAGGGTACCACCCACAGGAACCCTCCACACAACCTGCACTGCTGCCCCCACCATGAATCTTAAGTCATTCACTTAGAGCCCCAGCAGGAATGCCCTAGTTGCTCCTGTAGTCAGGAAGCATCCAGGGAGATGGCTGATCTCCATGGCAACCTGGACCCAGGTGAGCAAAAGTGCCATCAGCTGGCCTCAGTCTGGCCAACTACTCTAGATGGCTGGAGGGAGCCCATGCTGTCCTCTGCCCAGGCTTCCTTTTCCATTTTCCCCAGACACCCAAGAGTTGCTGGGCTCCTGCATTTGGCCTCAGCCAGTTCTCCTGGAGGTCATTAAAGAGAAGCCCTGCTGGGGGCAAGTTCTCTGCCACAACCTGCAGTGAGAATGTAATGATGGCATCAGATATAGAGGCCCTGTGATCTCTGGAGAGGGTTCTGGGAGCCTAGTAATTTGCTGGAATGGAGGAGGAACTGTGCACAGGCTTGTGGGTGTGCCCTGAGGTCTTGTCACCCTGCTATCCTCAAGGGCAGCCACACTGTTCTCACATAAGGGTTTGGACTTTATGTAACATCCCTTTTTCTCAGCAAAGGAAGTTCCTTATTTCTGAACCTCATGGACTCAGAAGACCTAGTTCCTGATCTAGCTGTCCCATTAGGGCATTTCCCTAATACCGGGTCTATAAGGTGTCCTTTTAAGCAGACATTAGGTTGGGGACAATTAGGTCTGAACCAAGCCTGATCTTAACCTTGCAAGGTAGCACCTCTGCCCTTCCATTTGCTGTTTTTCTTTTCCTTGTCTCTCACAGACACAGGGAGAAGTTGAGTGACAGACACCCTGGAGCCATCTGATGTTCTCAAGTAATATTAGTAACATAAACAACACTGATAAACACCATCACCCCCTCCCTCCAAGAAATTGAAGAAAATTTTAAAACTCACTGAACACTAGACACACCTTAAAACCTACTGTTAGGAACACATGAACTCATGCAAGAGCACAATGTTAAAAAATCGCTGCTAACCAAAAAGTCTGCGAGTTCCAGGGCACTGCGGTTAAACAATGCTCAGGGAAATTACCACTTAAAGGAGCAGAGGGGGTCTCTCGTTCACAGTACCAGGAGATGTTATTTTATTCTTAAAAAAGACAAATGAGAAAATTAGATATTGTGGAGGAAAAAGCGAGAGTGAGTGTGCCCATCATAATTACAGCTCAGGACTGGAGGTGGGGCTGTTTATTTTTTGTTCTATTCTCTGTCACTGGGACTCTTCAGGGATGCAGGATTCAAAAGCAGAAGGTCATTTGGGGAGGACATTTCATTAATAATAACTTATGTAGCTGAGTATTGTGTGTCCTGGTCACGGTTTTTCTTTTTTTTCTTTCTTTTTTTTTTTTTGAGACAATCTCTGTCAACCTGGGCAGAGTGCCCTGGCATCATCATAGATCACAGCAACCTCACACTCTTGGGTTCAAGCGATCCTCCTGCCTCAGCCTCCTCAGTAGCTGGGACTATAGGTGCCCACCACAATGCCCAGCTAGTTTTTCTATTTTTAGTAGAGATTGGGTCTCACTCTTGCTTAGGCTGGTCTCAAAACTCTTGAGCTCAAGAAATCTTTTTGCCTTGGCCTCCCAGAGTGCTAGTATTATAGGTGTGAGCCACTGTGCCTGGCCTCTGAGTACCGTTTTTCATTTATTTATTTATTTATTTATTTATTTATTTATGAGACGGAGCCTCAAGCTATCCCCCTGGGTAGGGTGCCATGGCATCACACTCACAGCAACCTCCAACTCCTGGGCTCAAGCGAGTCTCTTGCCTCAGCCTCCCAAGTAGCTGGGACCAAAGGCGCCCGCCACAATGCCCAGCCATTTTTTTTTTGGTTGCAGCCATCCTTGTTGTTTGGCGGGCCCGGGCTGGGGATTCGAATCCACCACCTTAGGTGTACGTGGCTGATGCCTTAGCCGCTTGAGCCACAGGCGCCGAGCCCGTTTTTCATTCATTTTCTCATTTAATCTTCGTAACAGCTGTGTGAGGTTGTACAAGTATTACACTGATTTTACAGATGAGGAAACTGAGGCACAGTGAGGTGAAGTACTTTGTCCAAGCTTCCCTGGTCAGAGATGGAAGACCTCATAGCCACCATACATGCTGCCCATAACTGGCCAGGGGCTTCTGTTTACTCTCTCTGGATCACTGATTTATTCACCTCTACTGAAACCATACATGGGTCAGTATTCCAGCCACTAGGGATACAGCACTGGACACAACAGTCTAATGTCAGGTGGGGGTTAGGTGATTGTTAGAGACGAGAGGGATGGTGTTCCTGCCAGAAACCTGTGAAGTAGCTGCAACTTCTCTTTCACAGTGGGAAGCCTTGGTCTCTGAGAGGTGACATCTTTTGCTCAGGTATGAGGTCATAGTGCTTCTGCTGGGGCTGCTTGAGGAGAGGATTCCAATGCAGGCCCCTGTGAGCTTCCTCAGTCTGTGAGCTTCCTCAGTCTGTCCCCTTGGGAGAAGGACTTTCCCTGTCCTTGTTCTCAGGAAAGGACTAAGAACACAGATTAGTTGTATCTGCTGGGCAGGGCCTGTGCCTGGTCTGGCCTCCTTTTAGATTGGTGAGCCTCAGCCTTAGGGGAGAGCTTCTCTGAGGCATCCTTGTAGAGTTTGTTGTGAAGGTAGACAGGTAACCATCAGCTCCCCCCTACCCCCACCAACTACCGGCCTCCAGCTGCTCATATCCCCTGAAGGACAGAGGGGCAGGCCTGGCCTGTGCCCTCACCCTTCCCTCATTGCCACTTTGCAGGAAGAGAGGGATAGCACCTTCCTCAGCTGAGTGCAGTTCCTCCAGCGTCTGGCTTGGTAAGGCCTGTGGTTTTTAACCCCTCTGTGGTTTCACAGCCTTTGTTCAAAGCTAATGTTACCTGGCAGCTGCACCCCCACTGAGGCAGTCCTCTGAGGAACAGGTAATACTCACTAGAGAAGAGTCCGGAAGCCTGGGATCTTTATATTCCAGCATTTGTCCCTCACCTTCCCATCCGGTTCAGGATTCACTACATCTGGCCACTGTCCTCATCCTTCCAAATTAGATCTTTCATCTCACGAAGAAAATACAGTTCTCTTTCTGTGACTCAAAGAATTCACTTTTGTGGGAGCTAAAGCCATGCAGATTAACAAATCATAAATTTAAAATAATATCAAATGTCCATAGTTTTTATTGACAAATAACTTTGTAGACAAAGCCATCAGAAGATTTGAGAGCCCAGAGGGAGGGAATCTCCAGTCTGTTACTACAAGCATTACTCACTCCTTGAGAATGGATCTATTTTTTTTTTTTTTTTTTTTTTGAGACAGAGCCTCAAGCTATCCCCCTGGGTAGAGTGCCATGGCATCACGGCTCACAGCAACCTCCTACTCCTGGGCTCAAGCGAGTCTCCTGCCTCAGCCTCCCAAGTAGCTGGGACCACAGACACCTGCCACAACGCCTGGCCATTTTTTGGTTGCAGCCATCATTGTTGTTTGGCGGCCCGGGCTGGGGATTCGAACCCGCCACCTTAGGTGTATGTGGCTGGCGCCTTAGCCGCTTGAGCCACAGGCGCCGAGCCGAGAACTGATCTATTAAAAGAAAAATGTATTGGGCAGCACCTGTGGCTCAAAGGAGTAGGGCGCCAGCCCCATATCCCTGAGGTGGTGGGTTCAAACCCAGCCCTGGACAAAAACTGCAAAAAAAAAAAAAATGTATTGGATTTTTATTATTTAATTTTTGTTTTCTTCTGATATTTATTAATAAGGCAAAATGCATACAGAGAAGATTTTCATTTATGATTCAAAGTGTAAAGTTTTACAAAAGGATGAGTGAGACCAAGATTGAATTAATTTAAATAAGCTTTGGTACAACTCTATTATAAAATATACTATGTAGCAATTTAAAAGAATGCAATATATCCATATGTTCTGGGATAGAAAGACCTCTAAGACATACTGGGAAGGAACTCCCCTTCTAACCTTTCTTATTTTTATTAATAGAATTATGATCTTAGAGTAACACAGGCTCATCCCATATCTTTTCTCACATAAATAAGTCATGAAGGCCTTTGACTTCAAGATATGCCTTCCGGCACAGCCCCTGTGGCTCGAGCTGCTAAGGCACCAACGACATACACCAGAGCTAGCAGGTTCGAATCCAGCCCAGGTCTGCCAAACAATAGTGACAACTACAACCAAAAAATAGTCAGATGTTGTGGTGGGTACCTGTGGTCCCCGCTGCTTGGGAGGCTGAGGCAAGAGAATCGCTTGAGCCCAGGAATTAGAGGTTGCTATGAGCTGTGATGCCATGGCACTCTACCCAGGGCGACAGCTTGAAGCTCTGTCTTTAAAAAAAAAAAAAAAAAAAAAAAAAAATATATATATATATATATATATACACACACACACACACACACATGCCTTCCTATGATCTTAATTCCAACCTGTGGCACTGTGTGTCGAAGTTCTATGGCCTTGCCTGTTTCTTGTTTCTTCTGGCTCTACTACTCCATGGTGAGTCTTTCTAAGATGTAGCATTGCACACAGTCAGGCCTTTGGCCTACGTTTTTCAGGAACACGCAATTACTTAAGCCTAGTAGTCAAAAGTTGTTATAAATTCATCCTTACCTACACTGGCATTTTAACATTATCCAATATCTACTTGAGTTGTGCTCTAGTTAGACTTGTAGGTTTTGTTCACATCATTCCAGTCTGGCTCCTGGAATTCTGGAAATCACCTTACCTTGCTTCCATGGTGAGTACTGCTGTGGAAGGTGCTAGACCTGAAACTGAATCACCAAGCTTCTGTTTTGCATCCTTCTTTCACCAGCAATGATGTTGGCTGGAGTTTAAAAATCTTAAATGAATAAAGGATCTCAGAAACACTTGATGATATGTGCTATACACATAAATTCACATATGTACACATGGCCCCGTGGATATGAATACGTGAGCTGGAAGGGGGTCATTATGCACGAACGTCCTGTTAGGCCACAAAGAGTAATTCCTAGGTACTAGCTGGCCCCCTGGTTTTTGCTGGGGGGGGGGGGAGGGCTATGATGGGAGGGGTTTCTGTTCATGCAGACAGTGGTTGCCCTCTGTGGATCCCTTCATTGCCTCCTTGAACAGCCTGCTGGAGCCATGTGGGGACTCAGCCACCCACAGAGGCTCCCACACACCCAGAGTGTAGTTCCTACTCCCACACTCCCTGCGGCTGGACTCTGGTGGGCAGGTGGAGGAGAAACCAGACTGCCTGGACCCTGCGCACAGCACCCTGCCCGCTGGAGCACCTGGGAGGGACCTTTCTTTTCAGCTGCTTATTGAGAATGTCACCCACTGTGGGGACAAGAGGGTAATTCATGTCTCCCTGTGTAAGAAACCAGAGCTGTAAAAGAGAGAGAGAATATGTGTGTGCTTGTGTGCAGACACCAGCTACCTGGTCTTCTCCCTCCCCCACTAACCACAAAATCATAGTTAGTATTCATGGAACCTGTGCTGTACGTGTGTTGTCTAATTTAATCAACTTAACAGCGCTAACCATTAGATGCTAATATTATGCTTGTTACAAATAAGGAAACAACAGGCAGAGAGAGGTCGTGGGGTGTGTTAACACTAGTTCTCCTGAGTTCCCAGTGCCCTGGGGAGGCTTCTTTGCATCACAGGGTGTAGGATGGTGTGTGAAAGAACAGGATAGGACAGTGTCCACACCAGTGCCGTGCCATCGACACTTTGGTGATGATGGGAATGTTCTGTGCTGTCCAGTGTGAACGCTGGCCACAGGAGGCTCTTGAGCATGTGAAATGTGAGGGGTACTTCTGAAGATGTAAATTTTTCATATAGTCATGAGTTTTAGTTAAAGTTAAATTTTAGTAGCACCTGTGGCTGGTGGCTAGTGTGTTGGACTTGCCCTGAACTTTGTCCGTGAAGCTGTGGGCTCTCCCGGAACACTCTCAAAAGCAGGATGCAGGAGGCTGTGAGGCCGCTGAGGCCTGGGGCTGGATTAGGTTGTTCACTGACTAATTTGAAAGACCCTTGCTGAGCCCTGCCTGGGTGCGAGCCAGCTTAGGCCGTCCGGATCCCGGCCCACACGGAGTGTCACTCCTGCGTTCTTTTTGAACTGAGGCCCGTGAGCAGCCAAATGTCTGTACCAGTTCTGGATGTTTGAAAGGATTCCAGTGTGGACGTTTGATGCCCTCAGCACTAGTGAGTGCCTGTGTGAGCAAACTTGTGTGTCCCCTTGGAGGGCCTCCTGCCTCTCACATTCCCTGCCATGCCCCTCCTCTGCCTCCATCTGCTCCTGTCATCCGCTCCTCAGTTTGTGAGGTTTCCTCCCTCCTCTGCCCTGTATCTTTAAAAATGCTTTTAATTGGGGTTATAATCACGTAACATTAAGTATACACTTCAGTAGCGTCGAGTGTATTCACGTTGTTGCGCAACGCATCTCCAGAACTTTTTTATCTTATAAAACAGAAGCTCTTTGCCCACCAAACACTAATTTCCTCTTCCCCTATCCCTTGGTAGCTGCCATTCAACTTTGTTTCTATGGTTTTGACTGCTCTAGGTAACCTTATGTGAGGGGAATTATATAATTTGTGCTTTTGTGACTTGCACGTCACCAGTCATGATGTCCTCGAGGTTCATCTGCATTGTGACCCGTGCCACAGTTTCCTTCCCTGTTGGAGGCTGTGTTCTGTTGCATTGTATGGATGGACCACATCTGCTGTGCGCAGTCATCCATCAGTGGACATTCGGGGGCCCTTGTATCTTATCTTTCTTTCTCTTTCATTTCCTCCAAATATTATGTGTAATTAAAATGTGGTAGAACCTCTATGACTGACCACCAACTTAAGTTGACTGGATTTTCATAGACCAGACATGCACCACGTGTACGTATCACTACAGTAGATCTAGTTCCTTATGTTGACCACCTCTGTAGGTTGACCAGTTTGTTACAGTCCCTCATAGATCAACTTCTACTCTATCTGAGCCATCGATGTATTAGTGAGGGGCTGATTGTGCTTATTTGTATTTTAAGGCAAGACTTGAGCCTTTATGCTCTTCCCAGTCATTGCCCCAAAATATACCAAATAAGTCTGGCCTGAGTGGATTTTTATTCTAATGTAACCTTCTGTTGATTGTCAATGTCTCTGAGTCATTGACTTTCCATTGAAAAAAATAAATTCCCCAGAGGCCTGCCTCAGGGGATTGCCCTGCTAGGATGGTGCCTGGATTGGCATTGCATTTGGGTGCTAGAAACAGAAACCCCTCAAACAGTAGTTTATGCAGGTTAAAGATTCCTTTTTCTCTCACGCAGAAGTGGGGAGGTAGGTGGACAGTGCTGACCAAGCAGCTCCTCAGGGCTGCTGGAGACCCAGGCTCCCATGGGTTCTGCCCCTCAGCCTCAGGGTGACAGCCAGAGCTTCAGCCACTGTGCCGTGATTTAGGCAAGAGGAAGGAGGTGCACTCCTCTACATGGGCTTCCTCGGGAGACAACTGGGAGCTGCTGTGCTCACTTCTCATCATGCAGACTGGGTCACAAAGCACCTCGCTCCACTCCGGAGTGTGAAGACGAGGCACACTGCTGCCCTGAGTAAAATGAAAGTTCTGATGGGAAGCCAGAGGGGCGAATAGGGTGGGCAGCCTGTGTGCCTGTATTCTTCAGTGGTCAGCCTCTGGCGGGGGTGGGGGGGGGTCAGGCAATGGTACAAAGAATGTGGGGCACAGACTTCCTTCAAATGCCTAATGCCAGCAGCATCTGACTGCCTTTCCTGCCTCCTAAACTTGCCAGCTTTCCTTCTGGCATGCAGGCTCTGAATTCTCCCAGTGTGAGAGGGAAGGGTTCTATTGTGTGTCTAGTCATAGAGAAGCATGGGGTCTAGGTAACAGCCTGGGTGGGCTCTTTTGGATGGGTCTTCTGCCTCTTAAATTTGTTTTATGATATGACATCAAGGTTAAAAGGTTTGGCCCCTCTAAGAAATCTCTTTCAGGTGGTAGTTCAGTAGATATTCCTTCCATTGTCATTACACCCCCGGGGAAGAGGGATGGACAGTGTCACTCAAACAGATCTAAAGTCATCTCATCGTCCTCTTGGCTGCACTGTCTGCCTGTTCAGGGGTCCCTGGGGGGTAGCCCTCCTGGGTATTGAAAGGAGCAAGGCAGGGACTGTGGCACTGGGGACACAGGGAGGGGCCTGGTACTGGTCCTAGAGAGTCCAGTCAAGGAATTTTGGGTTAGTGTCAGTGTGCTTATAAGCTTCGGGCATCCAGGATGGGAGGCCTCTGGAGACAGGTAGCTGTGGGACCAGGGAAGAGAAACCTCTCTGGAGAGCAGTAAGAGTCGGGTCTAGGAGCCCTCAGACCAGCTGTGCATAGCCAGAAAAGGCAAGTTCAGGTTCCAGGGGAGAGAAGCCTGCTCTGTACGGTGCTTGCAGTGGTGCTGGAGGCAGCCTGGGTTTTAGACCTGGCTTGCCACTTATTCTGTGCAACTGGCTCATTCTTATCCCCTCAAGGTCAAGATTGTGGATGAGATGGTCACCATGAGCAGTGTAGATATCCTCTGGTCCCATGCTCCAGAACTTGGGATGACATTCAGTGTAATCAGAGCACAAATCCTGTGGCAGGTAAGGAACTTGATGTGGCCCCAGGCTTTCTTCCTGGAATCAGTGCCTTCTTTGGGGTTCTTGTGAACAAAGGTGATAAAGCAGTTTCCTAACCAAGGCAAGCAAGAAGAAAAGAGGAGTGATTTTGTAGAGGGAAGTGGGGCGCAGTGTATTATTGGCCTCTGAACTGTTCTAAAACTGAAAATCGGGCCATTGGTTTCATCAGCAGAGCAAGGATAACATTCATCTTTGGTATATTAAGTTAGAATGGGCAAAGTCTTGCCACTATAACAAACAACCCCAGTGGCTAATGTGACATAGTCAGAGCCTCGCCTCTGCACATGTCCTCCAGGACCAAAGCTAATGTAGCCCCTACTGTCTGGAAGATTGTGATCACATTGCTCAAGAAGAGGCTGTGACAAATTGAAGGCTGGCTCTCCAGCCAACACATGTACTCCAGCCCACTTTTATTGGCCAGAAGAAGTCATGTGGCCACACCCAATGTGAAAAGCATGATGTGTGCCCTTCTGCCATGTGCTGAAAGGAGAGGACCCTGAAATATCTGGTGACTACCACTGCTGCAGTAGTTACTCAAATAGAGTGTCATATTTTTACAGAAAAGGGGTCAGGAATTGGTCATTTGCTAACCCAAAGTCTCTACGTTATTTACAGTTGAAGGAAGATGAGATTGTCCATAGAACTTGGTACCATACTGTTTTGCTTAATGTCAGGCACCACGTCCAGAAGGAAATGGATACGTTTTGCCAACTCTTAACTCATAAAATGATAGCGTGTCGGGTGCCTGAATTTGGAAGACAGATTGAAGCATCAGTCTGCTGCTCTTGCAGAGCAAAGACAATTTGCTATATATTAACTTTCAGGAATGAAGTAAAGAGGATTCTGCCTAGACATGATGACTTGCTCTGTTCTTTTATAGAACCTAATCCAAATGCTGACCTCTTAAACTTTTTTATTTTCTTCATGACAAATGATGTGATTTGGAGTGAAGGTTGGAAAATGGAAGGAGGGCAATGATTCACCTAGAGATTTGTTTCTAGTGAATTTCAGGGCACATGAATGAATGATCATGTTCCTATTCCACTGTCTTTAAGTATTTTGTAAGCAAAAGCGACTTTTTATTCGTTGTTAACTGTACCTCAGATATTCTGTCTTGGTAAACTCCCAATTTCTAAGTTTATAACTATCAAAGTTTGTGAGAATTTAATCAGTCCATGCTAATTTATTAAGCATAATGTATGGGAAAGAATTCGGGGACTTGCAATTGGGGAAGTAAATATGATTTTAAGTTCTTGAATGCTTTTGAATGTGAGGGGGCTATGAACAATGTACTAATACTGTCTCTGTCCACTCTGAGGTCGACTGTAGTACTCCTGATCCTCAGGAGCCAGGCCTGCCTGTATCTATGCCCTTTTGCATTTTGGCTTGGTTCCCTCTACCCCTTGAATGGGAGCTGGCCTTGTGACTTGATCTGTCAAGCAGAGACTTGCAGAACGATGTTGTATGACTTCCAAGTCTAGACCTTACTTTCTGGGAACACTCTGCTGCCAAGTAAAGATGTTCTGTCTAATTAATGACCTAGTACATGGTGGGGGGTAAGAGAAAGAGAGAGCAGAGAGAGAGAGAGAAGAAAGGTAGGAGCTGGGGGAAAGGGACAGTAGAGAGAGGGAAGGAGGGAAGGGGGTAGGGGAAGGGTAGAGCAGAGAGTGGGAAGGAGGGAGGGGGTGGGAGAAGGAAGAGCATAGAAAGGAAAGGTGGGGTCTCCATGTGTGACACACCTTTTGGGGGCAAGACACAAGTATAAGAGGGACTTTACCTAACAAATGCAATCAGTGTAACCTAGTTTCTTATACCCTCAATGTATCCCCAACAATAAACAACAGCAATAACAAAAAAGATCTTCTGTCTAGCCTTCTGGAGGATGAGGGGACTTTTAGAGTGAGAGGCCCAGCCGGCAGCAAGTTCATACCATCACAAGTTCCAGTGAGGCTGTAGGATCCAGTCAGCCCTTTCCCCTACCCCCTGCCCCAACTGCAAACATGTGACTAAGCCCCACCAGCACCAGGAGGAACAGACAACCTTCCCAGCTGAGCCCAGTGCATGTTGCAGCCACAGAGTTGTGACCAAAGGAATGATTGCTACTTGGGACCCTTATTGGAGTGGTTTATTGTACCCAGGGAATGACCACTGCCCACTCCTGGCTCAAAGCCTCTGTGACAGCCACACAGGCATTTCTTTCATTCTCCACAATTGCATGGATTTGGGCACTTTTTGGCATACATTGCCCCTTCAGTTTAGAATGTGTATCTTGGGCGGCGCCTGTGGTTCAGTGAGTAGGGCACTGGCCCCATATACTGAGGGTAGCAGGTTCAAACCTAGCCCCCGCCAAACTGCAACAATTATGAAAAAGATAATATATATATATATTTATATATATAACATAATATATATTTTTAAATATATACATATTTTAAAAAATAGGATGCCTCTCTCCCTTCTTTATTTGGAACTTCTTTGTCTTCTCTTCAAAACCCATGTGAGTCTCCCGATTCCCTCCATACACACTGGGCACTTTCTACGTTGCTCCCTGCTTATTTGTTTACAGATTAGTCTCTCCCTTCCAATGCTGGCCTGGGAGCCAGGGTGGAGCCTATTTCCTCTCCTTCATTGGCTCTCAAGCCCCTACTCAGATCCTGGCACAGTGTGTAGGCGTAGAGTCACTAATGACAAGGTACAGAGAATAACTGCCATGTGAGTGAGCACTGTGCTGGGAGTCAGGACCTGTGGCTGACCATTCCTGTCTGACCCCGTCACTGAGGCATGTATGACTCACCACTCCAGGCTCAGTTTTGTTATCTAGGCATCAAGGGTGTTGTCTTAGTCCTCTTCTTGTTGCTATGATAGAATATTTGAGACTGTGTAATTTGTAAACAATAGAAGTTTATTTTGCTCATGGTTCTGGAAGCTTGGAAGTCCAAGAGCATGTCACCAACATCTGGAGAGGGCCCTCCTGCTACATTATCCCATCTGAGAGGGTGAGAGAGGTCAAGTGAGCATTAAATAAAGTGTGTTGAATTCGTCCATTCTATAGGGGACCCAGTCCTGCCGTAACAAACCTTTCCTGCAATAATAGCATTAATCCATTCATTAGGGCAGAGCCCGCGGGACCTAATCACCTTTTAAAGGTTCTACCCACTCACTGGGGTTTGTTTCCAACACACGAACTTCGAGGGACACATTCAGACCATAGCTGGTGCCATTGGCCCTTCTAATTCGAAATTTTTATGTGGTAGAAGAATAAAGATACTTGGGTTTCTGAAGAGGAGGAGCTGATGGGTCAGTGTGGGTCTGTTTCTTCTGATGGTTTTCTCTGAAGGCAGGTGGGCTTTGCGAATGGGAAAAGAATCAGTGATCCCAGGCAAAGAAGACTCTTCCCATCTATCTGGCAAACAATTGTGCCATGGAGATTCACAGAAAGACTCTTCATGAAGGACTTCAAAGGTCTGAGGTCACAGGTGCCAGAAGCTATACCCCCACATCTTCTTGGTGACCTCAGGATGCACTGGGGAGTGTGGGACTGGTTCCAGCAGCCTGGAAAGCAAATGGTTGGGAGCATGAAAGAAGAGTGTCAGAAGACAGAAGACAACCACGTCGCCTCCAGGAGCTTCTCTTAGGGGTTGAAGCAAAAGTACTTTGAAGAATCAGAACCCTGTCCTCTGTCTCCAGAACAGAAGCTGAATGGAGGAATCCAGCTCCTGGAATCAAAGGCACAGGAACTGGAAGAATCATCTCTTCTAGTGCCTCATGTTTTATTTGTGAGGAAAATCAAGCTTGGGATGGGAAAGTCCTTGCTGCAGGTCATGCAGTAGGTTGATAGGAGGACAGCAAGTGATGACGATAACACAGGTAACAGACTGGAGGGATTGCCTCCCAAGCTTCTGGACCTCCAGAAAAGGCTGGATGTATGTTCTCTCTGACTAAGAGAGAAGTGAGATGATACTCTAAGAGAAGCCAAAATGAGTTTTTGAACTCCTGAGGGATGGGAGTGAACCCAGAATACTCATTTTAAATGTATTGTTGCTTTCTTTTTTCTTCCTTTCTTTCATCTTCCCACTGCCATCTTTTCATTACTGCTATTTACTACTCCTAGTTTTATGGGAACACTTGTTTTTACCATATGCCAAGCACTTTGCTGAGCTCGTTACAGGGGCTATTTCATTCTTGCAAGTTGAGAGGTAGGCATATTCTCTTCATTTTGCCAATGATGAAACTGAGACCCAGAGAAGTTGAGCATCTAGCCTGAGGTCACACAGCAGTTAATGGCAGAGGTGGGATTTGAACCTTGCTGTCTTGTCATAGAGCTGTGTTAAGAGCTCTTGGAACTGGATCACAGCCCTGTGATTGTGGCTTGGTAGTTAAGTATCAAGCCATTCTTGGTCTTTAAGAAAGTAGAAAAAATTACACACACACGGGTCACTATAAAAGTTTTGAGACAGACTATGTTATGGTTCATTATTTTACTTCCAAGAAACATAGTCAACTGCATCTTTTCTGATTATTCACTCAGGAACATTTCAACTTGCTTGGCTTGTTGGTTTTGCTGAGAGGGCTTCATTTGTTTCCATCCCCACGGACTTTATATTTCTTCATTTTTGTATATCTACAATTTTTTTTTTTGAGACCAAGACTAGACTCCCTCTTTCACCCTGGGTAGAGCAAAAATGGCATCATCATTGCTCACAGCAACCTCAAACTCCTGGATTCAGGTGATCCTCTTTGCTTTAGCCTCCCAAATAGGTGGGACTACAGGTGCTGTCTCAAAATGTTTGTAATGACCCAGGTATATATATCAATTATCTCTTTCTCTCTCTTTCTCTCTCCAAGATGATATGGCTTAGTAAGGTATAGGGCTTTAAACACTGAGAGGATAAGCAATGTCAGAAATGCTCCAATTCAAGAGAAAATGTGGAAGGAAATGAATATTTATTGGTAAAGGAATTTTCTAAATAAATATGCTCAGATTTTTAAAGGATTTACTAAAAATAAGGTGAGGAAAATAAGTTACATAAATCATGATGACTATATGAAACTAGCCTAGACCACATGTGGCTGACTGTGATAAATACTAAATACAAAAACAAACAAACAAAACAACTGAACAGGACAATTTTGTAGACCAGTGTTTCAATTAAGAAGAACAAGGCATTAAGAAGGATGGAGAATTTACATCCTTCATGTTCACATGGATGGAGCTGGAGAATGTTCTTCTGAGCAAAGTATCACGAGAATGGAGAAAAAAGTATCCAATGTACACACCCCTATCATGAGACTAATTTAAACCTTGTATATGAAAGCTATAACCAAATAGCCTAAGAACATGCAGAGGGGGGAGGGAGAAGGGGGGAGGGAGAAGGGAGGGGGGAAATGGGAGGAGGGAGGGGGTTTGGAGGGATCACTTCTGAGGTTTGTCTTATAGGGGTACAGGTGTGAACGTTTTAAAGCAATAACTGAGAAAATGACATGAAGGCTGTGTTGACCAGTTTGATGGAAGTAGTTCAGAATGCATGTGAAAACCCCACACTGTACCCCAGAAGTGCATTGATGTACATAGTTAACATTCAATAAAAAATAAAAAATAAAAAAAAAAGAAATAAATTTTGGATTTGATACTAAGGTAAATTAACCATGAGAAAATTATCACTCAGCTTTTTCTTCCAGCACTAGAATTTTACCAAAGATGCTCCACTCTGAAAATGCGTGTGTGTATATGTCGGTGGGGAAGATTTAGGGGAGAGTGATTTTAATTCACATAAAGGATGGCAGACAGAAGAAACAATTAGAAGCCAAAAAGCCAGGTAGGAATCTGATGAGCAATTCTGAGAACCTAAACTTGAGTATTGAATGTGGAGATTGAGAAGAGAGAAATTCTATAGATAGGAGTTTTCTCTTCCACACAACTCAGTTTTAATCATGGGTGGAGAAAGATTCTTTTACACCAAAATATAACAAGAAGGAGATCCATCAGGCCATTTATAAATCTTAACGGTTCCCTCTAGACTGAAAGTGTGTAATGTATTTCAATGTTTCTATTATTAGCTAGATCTACAACACCCAAAAGAAGTGGAAAATGAAAGTCAAAATAAAACAAAAAGAAAGAAATAGATCTATTGCAATTATTATTTTATGTCCTATTCTCATTTTCAAAATATATCAAAATTTTAGAAACTGGATAAGCAACATTTAGATAGCACAGCTATTTACTGAGGTAAGAGTTAACCTTAGTCACTAACACTTAGGGTTTATCTTTTTTTTCATATTAAAATCAATGAAAGCATTATTTATCTATCACTTTAATGTAAAATATTGCACCATCACCCAAGCTATAAATTCAGAAATCAGATGGTGACTGCCTTATCAGCCCAAAGCGAAAAGCTGTTGGAGAATTCTGAAAATAAAATTTAAGGTATACAGGCACCCAAGATATGACTTATTCATGCTTTTATATTTTTAGTGTCAGCACTGAAGCTGAAATTTTCACTATTTTATGTTGAGTTTATCTTGAATGTATTTTAAGTATCAAGAAGAAAGTGATAGATACCATCAGTTATATCAGGACTTTAATCTATAAAATGCCCTAAGAGGTTCCACATATGTCCATAGAAAGACAATAATATGTCCCAATAACTGTATGTTGCATAAGATTCCTACTGTTTTTTGCCAATCCACTAAGGAGATGCATCCCTGGTCCCAGGGGGCTTGTGTGAGGTGACATGTTTATGGATGACTAAAAGTGCCCACTTGCCAATCCATCTTCTATATTGTTGAGAGGACAAGTCGTTCAATGGAATGAGGAAAGCAGTGTACTGAGATAAAATAAAAGTAAATCCCATAACAGTTCTCCTGATTAAATCCAGTTTTCTTTCCTAAATCTCCATTGCATTCCTAAAACTTGGCTTCACTGCTATCTATTCTGGAGAGTCCCGTATCTTGGTTTAGGCTTTTAAATAAACCTAAATAGATTAGCTCATTTAATTCTTTCAGATACCTAGTGAAGTTGGCATTATTATTATCTTCATTTAACTAATACAAAATTGAGATTTAAAGAGCTAGGTGACTTGCAGAAGTTCAGAAAGCTAGAACACAAAGACTTTAGTTAAGACTGGTTTATTCCAGAATAATTCTTAAATTAGAAGGGTCATTAAAAGATATATTGAGGCATTCCTTTGCTTCTAAAGGTAAGCCTTTTTACCACTGAAGTTTAAGATTTTCTTTTTTAAAAGTAATTTCTCATTATTGGTCTACTCAGGATTTCTATTTTGTTTCCTCCTAGGCTTGGAAGGTTGTGTCTTTCTAAGAATGTATTCATTTCCTCAAGATTTTCTAGTTTGTAAAAGTTTTCACAGTGTTAATAGATGATAGGTATTAGTGATGTTGTCTCTTTTTTCATTTCTGTTTGAGCTTATTTGAGTAAGGTCTTCTATTTCTGGTTAATCTAGCTAGTGGTTTATTGATTTATCATTTTAAAGAAGCAACTTTTGTTTCACTGGAGAAGTACAAAACACTGATGAAATAAATCATAGATGACACAAACAAATGGAAAAGTATCCCATGCTCATGGATGGGAAGAGTCAATGTTGTTAAAAATCTATACTGTCTAAAGTGATTTACAGATTCAATGCAATTCCCATCAAAATACCAGTTTCACTTTCCACAAATCTAGAAAAAAAAACTTCTAAGCTTCATATGGAACCAAAAAAGAGCCCAAATAAACCAAAGCAATCTTAAGCAAAAAGAACAAATCTGGAGTCATCCCATTATCTGACTTCAAATTATACTACAAACCAAATGAGCATGGTACTGGCATAAAGATAGAGACATAGACCAATCAAATGGAATATAGAACCCAGAAATAAATCCATGTAGCTATGACTAACTGATTTTCCACAAAGCAAGCCAACATACACTGGGGAAAGGAGATCCTATATAATAAAAGGCTCTGGGAAAACTGAATATCCACATGCAGATGAATAAAACAGAAATCCTCTCTTTCATCATATACAAAAGAGAGAATAAAGATTTAAATGTAAGACCTGAAACCATAAAAACATTCCAGACAAAAACATAGTATAACCTTTTCTAGACATTCTGGACAAAAACATAGGATAACCTTTTCTAGACATCAGTGTAGAGAAAGAATTTGTGGCTAAGACCCCAAAGGCAAATACAGCAATAAAAATAAATAAATGTACTTGATTAAGTCTAAAAGTTTCTGTACAGCAAGGGAAATAATTAACAGAGTAAATAGGCAACCTATAGAATAGGAGAAAATATTCGCAAACTATACATCTAACAAAGGACTAATATTCAGAATCTACACAGAACTCAAATCAGCAAGGAAAAATATTTCATTGAAAGTAAGCAAAATAGCCTTACTATTGAAACAGTCTTTTCAAAAGATACACAAATTGCCAAAAAACATAAGAAAAATTCTCAACATTCCTAATCTTCAGTTCTTTATATGTGCTTTTCATATATTCATATGTATTTTTTTCTTGAGTGTTTGGGTTCACTAGGTCAAAAAATGCTCATCACAATGTTCATATTGTATCTATCAACTAAATGACATATGAATGCTAAAATGAACTGCCATGACTAAGGTTTACTTACTTATTTTTGCAGCTCTAAATAATGCTTTGTATATTTTCAGGCTATACTAGTAGATAACCACGTATGTATAGCTTATCTATCTTCCTTAGACACTGAACCTTCACTGTGTGAAGTGACTATCATCTTTCATACACTAAAGTCAGTTTTGTCTGCAATACCATAGCATTGCTATATCTGTTTTGTTGTTGTTCATTATTAGTATTTTCATGGTAAACTATTTACGGCTTATGGTTTGTTCTGTTGCTGTTATTTTTACTACCCAAACAATGAGAATTTTTGATATGTCTCAATTCAAAATCCCACTAATGGTGGTAATTTCTCAAGGATTTTTTTCTTTTCTCTTGCAATGACGAGTGCCAGAGACGCTTTTATTGTAAGATCCTAGGGATGAGGGGGTAGATAGGAACAAGTTTAGCTTTTTTTCTTACTTATCCTAAGGTTGTAGCCCTTTGAGATTTCAGATTATATAGGGGACTCATAAATTTGCATTAGGGCATTAGTGCACCATCCTGTTTTTGTTTCCCAGCCTTTGACTTCCACTCAAAGTCTGTCACCAGCCCATCAGATCTGACTCAACTTGTTCTGTTCAACAACATCCCCACAGGGCCAGAGCAGGTTCAACCATTAGTCTCAGCCAGCCTTTCCATATTCTTGGGATTTTAATTTGCCATTCAACATATTTGCTGTCTCTGTAAAGACTTGATCATCATTCTTATGATATTTTAACTGGAGAGGCTGGATATGATAATAGCTAAGACTACAAATGCTAAATGCCTATAGTCAATTCTACAGTTTATTAAGCAGCATAGTTTGGGCAAATCATGGAGCCTCAGTTTACTTCTCAGTAAAGTATTGACAAATACAACCCTCACCACATAGTGCTATTGTGGTAATTAAATGGGAGAGTGGGCCTAAGACATGGAGCCCTGCTTCTGGCACTCAAGACACACTCATTCATACATTTTAGGTTGTAAGTTAAAGAAAACCCTGCCTCAGCTGTCACAGTAAGGTAAATTTTACATTGCACATACTTCTGATGGTAGGAAATCTCCAGGTTATTTTATTCATTGGTTTAAGGACTGAACCACTTATTAGGGTCCATCTTCCTTCCCTGCTATCCTGAGCATGTTAATGTTGTTCTCTTTGTGGTTTCTTAATGACATTCGCTTCTTCAATCATTTTTTTCTTCATGGCAAGGTCTAAAGGCCGTAAGACACTTCCCCTTCTGATTTTTAGAAACTTTCCCCTCTTAGCTAACTCTGTATACAGGTCATAATATTCCCACGCCTGTTTCTAAATAAATCATTGACAGAGTGTTATGGGGCATAATTATTGTCTTAAATCAGTTATGATTCCAGAGCTGGGGATGTGAGCACAAGGCCACACAAAAGACAGTTAATAGCTAAAAAAAAAATATGTTAGTAGGAGGATGGGATTGAATGATATCAAAATAGAGTCTTCTAAAGTTTTCATTGTTCTTTTTTATAGGATACTTGGTAAAATGTGTTCCATAGGTACGGTGACCAGATTTTAACATTGGTAAAGTAGGACACCATTGATGGGGGGTGGGGTGGGGTTCTTAATTAAAAATTTGGTCTATATGAAGCAACAAAAATTTTCATAGAATGCAAAAATAGTATTGTAATATATATATTTTTTAATTTTAATGTAAGTACAATTTACAAATATAATACATTAAAAAAATTATGTACAGGGTGGTGCCTGTGGCTCAAAGGAGTAGGACACTGACCCACCTGGGCAACTTTGCCCAGGAGGGGAGGAGGGAGCTTATATTAGCCTTTTCATTTCCAAATGAAGTTACATTAACCTCTTCATTCCCAAATGGAGTTACATTAACGTTTTCAGCAGCTGTATATTCCCTTCCTGTTGTCCCACCTTTCCCTAGCTCATCGTGCATTCTTTCCAAAAATCAGGACTTTTTAAAAACACCAGCGGGATACAGGACAAATTGTTAAAAATCGGAACTGTCCCACCAAAAGTGGGACGTCTGGTCACCTTATCCATAGGGCACATACAAATCTAGACCCTAAAACAGTTTTCTTACATGTTTACATTGATTCATTAACCAGGATCCTTTAGGTGGAGTTACTATATTGCTTATTTCTCTAATCAACTATTCAAGCATCTAATTTTTTTCCATCTTTTTCATGAGTATAAGATGAATGCACTTGACTACTGACTTACTGAAGTTCAGAAACTCTATGCTTAAGGATGTTTTAGGGGTGAGGCTTTTTATCAATCAAGTGTTTCTATCCAAAGGAATTTCATTGCCTGACACTGAAATGAATGAATGATTGAAATGAATCCATCTTGGCTCCTCATGGCCACATTATTCCTGTTCTAGCTTCTCACAAACTGCCTATAAATAATTCAAGAAACAACATCAAGCACCAAGGTCTCAAAGCTATAGCTATGGGTTCTATTCCCTTTACCTCTTCCAGTATTGTTATAGTTTCCTTCAGCCTAGCCTTGAACATCCTCCCAACAATTCCTCATAGATTATAAATATTAATAGTGGTGGCAGTAGCAAAAATACAGATAGTATTCTGGAGAAATTTCCTATGTGGTAGGCTTTCCTAGGATCTTTAAATGAGATAGAACCTTTGCAAGTTAACCACCCAAGGGACTGTAACACACTGGTCAGCATATGAAGGTGGTCACCATAAGGAGCTAGACCTACTGTGCTTACTGACATATACATGTGGTGCATGTCCAGTGTAGGGAAATTAGGTTAACTTAGGGATGTGGCCAATGGAGGGAGGTGGTCAACTACGGAAGTTCTACTGTGTATCAAATCATTTAATCTCCCTGGGAACTCTATAAATTTGAAAGTGTGCCACAGAGGAGACAAGTTTCTTGCCTTAGATAAAAAGCATCTAGAATCAGAGCCCACACTCTGAACTACTGTGCAACAGTATAATATTATTGGTCTCTTTGGTTATAATCAAGTCCAGGAAGGACTAATCTATAGATGGTAAATTTATTGTGTATTATCAGCAAGATCATACCGATTCTCACCATATTTTGTTGAATTACCTTTTTCTCACTTTGTTTTCACCTGTTTAGCATCACAATCCTACCTGGATTGCCAAATAAATTCTTAGTCAATATCTTATTAGTATAATTTGCTTATATTAACACCATAATTTCATGTCTGGGACCACCTTAAAACTATAACTTAAATTACCCCCACTGCTTTCCTAATCCTAAACTGGTCTATCGGAACTTATTTTTAAAAACAGTTCCTAAAGCTTCACTAAAAAAAAGTACTTTAAGTGTCAGCAAAATGTCTGAAGGCTTAAAATAATTATATTATAAGGAATCATGATATTACAGTAACCAAACTGAACATTTTTAATCTTATATTTAGAGCATGTATTTAAGTCTATATGCAAAACAGGAGGAATTTAATCACCTCTCCCTGAGTAAAATCTAGATCTTTACTGGCTTCGAGAAAAAAAAACTTAATAGCAACAAATAAAACTTTCTGTTAAATTAACACTTTTTTCATGGGATTCTATTAATATTTTAGGAAATGCAAATGTAGCTCTAGACAATTAAGTGAAATTATTCTATCACTTTTTTCTAAATTTAAAATGCTATCCATGTATAATGTATTGCATCACCGTAATAACTTTTCAGTACAGCTGTGGTTTTCATCATAAATTGGTACTCAGCGAGCTGTATCACATGTCCAAGTCATCACTGGTATTCCATCTGTAGCTTTTTCTAAGTCCAGAGCATTTTTCTATTCCCACCCTGATGTCAGCACACAGCTGTACTTCCTTCTTATTTTCTCAGTTTATATAGCTGCTTCTTGGTTCATCCTCCTAAAACATACTGTATCAATATCCAAATATAGCTATGTTGGCAAATATAGACTGTTTCAGATTCCATAGGCAATAATGAAAATCCCGTTAGGTGGGGACATATCCTATACCACACAGCAATCCTGACTTTTCTGTCTAGTCTTTTTTTTTTTTTTTTTCAGTTTTTGGCCGGGCCTGGGTTTGAACCTGCCACCTTCAGCATATGGGGCCAGCACCCTACTCCTTTGAGCCACAGGAGCCACCCTTGACTTTCCTTTCTAATCACTCTCTCTCTTTTTCTTTCCTTTTTTTATTGGATTCCCTGAATATTTGGTCCCAATTATTTGGAAAAGGCTATGTCCAGTTTTTAGTATGTTGGGGAAGGGAGATTTAGGGGCTAAAGGGTTAGAGATATCTTTGAAATCTGGTAAGCTATGCACCAACTCATTAAAAAACATGCTTATATCTGCCAGCATACCACCTACCCACCCCTTCGCACACACAAATAGGCAACCCCAAAGGAACAAATCACCTGTGTTTCCTAATACCATAAGTTCATAATACAAGCATTATTTTGTCACCTGCTAATAAGTAGTTAGCATGAATTAGATGACCTCTAGCCTGACAAACTATTAAAGAAAAAAGAAAGCAACTTCTCATTATATAAGTTTCCTATAGTTAGAAATAAGAAGCTCTTATTTTCATTAGACTCTCTTTTCATTAGACTAAGGAAATTGATAAGTATGTAGTTTCATCGGAGGAATGAATAATAATAGAAAGCCCTCGTAATCAAGCCATGAAGTGTTATTGCATTTTCTTACTCTCCACATGCCCCACCTACCACAGGGAAGGTACAATTATTCCATGATGGATATAAATTTGATCTATGGAGAAAATATTTTCTATTTTTATGTGCCAATGTTAACATTTATTCTCTCTCCTTTTCTTTAAAAATCAACCACCACAGTAAATTCAGCATGGTGGTCTGGAACAGACATTCAGTCCTGAACACAGCTTTTGTAAGATTTCTTTTTTTTTTTTTATTAAATGATAGCCGTGTACATTAACGCAATCATGGGGTACAGTGTGGTGTTTTCATATACAATTTGAAATATTTTCATCAAACTGGTTAACATAGCCTTCATGTCATTTTCTCATTGTGTTAAGATGTTTATATTCTACTTTTAGAAAGATTCACTTGTACCCTTGTGAGATAAACCATACAGGTGACCCCACAACAGCATGGTACTGGCACAAAAAGAGAGAGGTAGATGTATGGAACAGAATAGATTTTTAACTTTTAAGAAATGTCCATGGTCTCTCCAGGGTTACTCCCTCCACACACGCCCACTCTAAGCAATAATGCACTAATAGGTCCTCAGAAGTCCCGTGTTTTATCTGTCTTCCTGGATCTCCATTTCCTGATTAACCCTTCCCTTCTATTCCCTTCCTTCTCTCACTCTCCTTCTCAGAATCAAATTCATAAATTCTTTCCTCTCATTCATGCAGGATAAATTTCTTCCTCTCTGAGACTATTTGATACCAACTGCAGCAACCTCAGATTGCTCAGCAATCAACCTCATCTCCAAGGACTGGAAAACATAGTTTTCCATACAGTGAAAGTTCTCTCCCAAGACAAATTCATGGCATTTATTTACCTCTCTGGTTGCCTTTATTATCCTTGTGCATATTTCTTCTTCCCATCTAGATTGAATCATCTTTGGGACCACAGATGTTAATTTATATTTCTTTCCTTCTCTTCATCCAACATGCAGTTTCCAGTCAATAAACTAGATAAATTTTAATCAATTAGCATTTTGCTAAAGGTAGAGGAAAGGTGGATAGGTAAGGAAATATCAGCTATCCTAGAAAATACTCTACAGAAATTATGACAATCCCATTCAACATTATGTCCTTTGGGCTAGGAACATAGTGTTACAAGTAGTATGTATGAATAGAAAATTATTGAATGAGTAAATAAGCATTACCTTTAGACAAATCTGGGTTTATGTGTATTCAATCACCCACAAAATATCTGCATTCTAATTCCCAGAGTTTTGAGTGTTGATTTGCATCACCAAAGTGATTTACAGTTATGATTAAGTCAAAGAGTTTTGAGACACAGAGTAGCCTGGATTATGAGTAGACTCAATATAATTATAAGGATGTTTGTAAGTGAAAGAGAAAAGCAGGCAAGTCAGGGTCAAAAAAGGAGATGTGAAGACAAAGGGAAGGATTGGAGTAGATGCTGGGTTTGAAGATGAAAGAGGGTTATAAGCCAAGCAATAGAAGCAGCCTCTAAAAAACAAAAGAAGTGAGGAAATTATCTTCCCTACAAAGCAGCCATGCCAACTTTTTGATTTTAGCTCAGTGAGATCTAGTTTGGACTCTTGATATTACACATTTTATATGTGTAGTAGTAAATCCTTCACAACTCATGAACATTTAGAAAATTTCTTACTTCTAGAAATGCTTCAGGGGATAATTTCATCTAGGTTACAAATATGTTCTCAGGTTGATTGAGATAACGCACATAGTAGGATACTTGTTTACGTACCATCTTATTGTTCTTCTCTGACGCTGGTCCATTGCTGCCTGTGAGATCTTAGGACTTCAAGTGTGCTAAATGACCCTAATAGCCTCCACCTCTCTGAGCCTCCCAGGACCCACTCAATATGACTCTTACAATCCACTTCTTCCTCATGGCCACCTGCAGAAGCCAAGTCTAAAATTAGATTCTTTTTTCTCTCCTCCTCGTTGCCTTTTTCAAAGCTTTCAAAAAATTTTCTTCACTGTTCTGCCATGTTTTTTTTTTCCTACACTTGCTTCCTCTTTTTCTAATTATCTATAATAGGCGTCAAAAAATTTGCATATACTGAAAGGAAGATTTCTGTGGTTGCCACAAAATATACAGATGTAAATTTGCATATAATTGAATTTTGCATAAGGGAAACTCAGTTGGGGACAGAATTTATGCTCAATAAATGACTGTTTCCTTTCTCTCCTGTTCAGCATCCCCATGCCAGCCTCCCAGCCTACACACTTCTCCTGGGCTGCAACTATATGGACTATGCTCTAGGGGTTTAAGGATAATGTTATCATGTTTTAATTAAAATAACCCTTGCAAACAGGATGAGTAGTTTAGAAAGCTTCCTCTTAAAAATGGCAAAACACCAATAATGCATTGAAGTTATTAAGGATTCTATTTGCAAAATAGATTTATGCCCATTAACATTAGTTATGAACCTTACTTCATGTGTGTCTGCATCTCGAGATATAAGCTAAGTCATCACAGTAACCAAGATGTTCAAGAAGCAAGTGTGATGAATATGAGCACAGATCCGAACATTTTTATTTTTCAGAAAAATATACCATCATGCATTACTCAAGATAATATTTCATGAAATTCCAGTAAACTTAATGACAATTTGTAAGCTTATGTATAAGTTTTATAATCAATAGCAAAAGATAAAAGGGCATTCATCACAATGGCTGTTATCTTGGTACAATGAAAAAGACTCACATAATAGATGCAAAACAATATGGTAACAATCTGTAATACATTACTTTGTCCACAAATAGTATGATGCATAAATAATCTTTCTAAAAATTTCAAGAAATACATGATTTCACAGTAGAATACGTGTCATATGGTTGCATAAAAGTACAAATGTTTCTAATATGTTCCTATTTATGGAATTTTCTAAATTCTAATTTAATATTAAAGCACATGAGAAAACAATTTTTAACTGTGATCCTATAAAACAATAAACGCAATGCTTTTTGAAAGAAGCATGTGTAATTGTAGCCATTTCTGGAGTAGATGCTCTCATTAAAAATAAGGAAAAAAAAATTGGGTCAAGTTTATAGACCACACCATGCTTAAAAGTTATTTACTGCTGAACTCATAAACAAGCTATTGCACCAAAGCTGAAGTTGAAAGCATTCAAAATGCTATATAAAACACGATTAATGTAGTTGATGTCCCTAAAACAAGAGAGAATAAGTGAATGTTTTGCAATATTTTTCATGAGATGGGAAATGACCACAGAAATCTTTGTTTCACTTCAGATTTTATTATGGAAATGATCAAATGGCAAAGTTTTTAAAGAGGCTGCAGGATAGTGAAGAGAGATAACATGTCTCTCTTTTACAAAAAGGCCAGTGTTCTGAATTTGCTGACCTTCTCTGTAAATGAGAAGTGACTGTTGGTAGCCAGCAGATGTGTTTGTAAAAATAAACCCAACTTGATCTGTCCCTGAGAGGTAAATGTGGCATTTTCACAGTGAATGAAAGAACTGCTCGCAAGAGAAAATCATACTATGAAGACAGCATTTTGAAAATATTTATTTGGAAATATTTACATTATGTGACTTATTTATTTATTTGATAAAAAATTGAACTAACTCTATTTTATCATGCAAAACAAAGATCAGGCATTGAATTCTACAGTTAGAATCAATCTTTTGGTCATCCTGTAGGTTAGTTAACCCTTTCCTTTACTTTTTCCCTTTAACTTCCTATACAAATGCTACTACTGTGCATTTAACATATTAGAGTATGTTATTTATATAAGCATCTCCCCCATTAGATTGGGAGTTTATTAAGGTTTGTAACAAAGCAATTGTCCTACCAGGATAAGAACAGGATTGCCAAAAGTAGCTCCATAAGTGTTTGGTCATTGGTTTAAAAAAAGAAAAATGAGCCAGCAGGCTGAAATAATTGGCCAACATAATAATAATACTAACATTAACAATAATAATAATCATATAATTACTATTATTGGAACTAATTGTGTGTTAACTATGTCTTAGGCACTGATCAAGGCACTTTGAACATATTTCCTAATATAATTAGTATCCATTATAGTCTTATTAGAATGTATTATTATTTTCCCCACTTATAGATGTGTAAAAAAATGTGTCCCAGATCATACAACTAGTTGTCTGGGATGCAATCCAGATGATCTACTCACAGAGCTCAGGTTCTGTGAAGAAGGTAAAAACATAGTTTGGCAACTAGTTTCAAAGGAATTGCAAACTTATAGAATATGTAGTACCAAATAATTATAATAATAGAATACTAATTACACATCAAGGACATAAAATAATACAAATTATTCTACCTTAACATAGGGAAATTTGTGTTTCATGATGTCACAGATTCTGTGCTCTCAGTCTGTGTACCCAAGGATGTATAATATTGGCTCATTAGACTATTTGTAGAATAGTCTTTTAAATAGTCTTAAAAAGACTATTCTACAAATAGTCTTTTTACTACTGCTATAAAATAAATAAATGAAGACATGAATGAATATTATGAATATTATGAATGAATATAATGAGTATTATGGATATAGTTTATTGTGTCACTTCATAGTTACAACAAACTTAATAGTGGTTCCAATGTAAAATCCAGAACAGGGGTGGCACCTGTGGCTCAAAGGAGTAGGGCACCAGCCTTAAATGCTGGAGGTGGTGGATTCAAACCCAGCCCTGGCCAGAAACTGCAAAAAAAAAAAAAAAAAAAAAAATCTAGAACATTAAAGTTTTCAGAGCTCCCACCCTTTTTCCCAGTGCCACACAGGTAAGTGGAGTAGCACCTCCTTTCTCTCAACCCATGCTGACACTTTTACTCTCAGTCTTGTTTATCTCAGAGGAAGAGGGCATTACTAATTGGAATGTGTCCAGAACGGTGCAGCCAGAATATTGAGCAGCTCACGAACCATGTCACATGAGGAACAGCTGAAGAGACTGAGAATGTGGGGCCTGAAGGAAAGAACACTCAGGAAGATGGGGCCACGATCTTCAAATATTTCATGTGGCTTGTGGTAGAAATGGGATTAAACACAGTCAATGTAGCTCTAGAGTGGAAAGAGGAGTGCAGAGTGGAAAGGAAAAAAAAGGCAGGTTTCCATTATGTAGAAGGAAGCACTTTCTCACATTTGTGACAACTGATGGGAAAGATCATTTTGTGAGATTCAAATGACCAAATACCAAGAAGTTTCAAGGGCAGTCCCTAGATAGGGCTATAGGCAGACTGGACCTCATTTTTGTCTCACGAACATTGTATAATAAAATAAGTTTATCTCAGGAGGGGAGAATAAATCTTTACCACCTGTGAGATTGTATTATTAGTTATATATAATTAAGGATAGTATTAATTATGTAATTAATATTAGCAAATTACTGCTATATATAGCTCTCCAAACTATAAGCATGTACATTGCTTCCTCAACTATAAAATAATAATAATAGTACCTTTCTCATGAACTAGTTGAGAACTTAAGTTTTGTATAATATTGAGAGTGATGGCTGAAACGGTACATGCACCATCTTTATTATAATTATGTTAGTATTAATAATTTATACCATTTATGAATCCTTCCTATGCACTACATACAGCATTTGTTTAGGCCTCATATATCTTAATATAAACATTAATAACTTTATTTTATAAATGAGGAATTAAATCTGAACCCAATATACCATGGTGCTCTTGTTAATCTATTTGTCTTTCAAGACAAATCTACTTGATAATGTATGATAGGGAGTATCAGTAATCCTTTTCCTGGATGAAAAGTTTGATTTTGAACAAACAAAACATCTATTTAATCCTGGGGTGGCTGCCTAACCCTCTGCTCCCTCATCTTTCTTGTGAACAAAAGCACATGAGTGTCCCTTTCCCAATGGGATACTGGTGAGAAAAGCCAGTGTACTTCTTTTTCCTTGTTCCTGAGTTGCAGGTGTATATGCTTTAGATGAAGTTACTGGCCAATCCATCAGGCATAAGATGAGACTTTGCAGAGAAAAAGGAAGCACATTTCAGCCCAGAGTTCAAGGGGATAGAGAGAAAAGCCAGCCAGGCCTTGGAATCCTTTAGATGTGTCTTTCTAATTGCAATTCTACCACTTACACAAGTCATTTAACGTCTCTGAATTCAATCCCATCATTTATAAAATGGGGGTGATAATATCCATGTGCCAGGGATACAAAAGCATTAAAAAGCATAATATTTAATTTAGCATCTGTTGTGATATTTGTCAGCCATTTTCCTGTTAATTTCTGCTCTTTGTGGTTTTCCATCACCACATATTTCATCAGCATTCACCCTCACTCCAACCCCCATATCCTATACTGAAGAAGAGAAGAATTCCTACCTAAAGTTATCTTTTGAAACTTCAACCCAAAACAAGTACTGGTAGGGTCTCTAGGAAATTCCCAGAAAATAAGAGGCTTGAATGAGACGATAGGAAACTTTTGTGCTACCCAATTCCAGATGATTTAATGGAGTCATGATCAAGACAAGAAAGTATAACACATTTATGCCTGAAATTCTACCATTCCAGCTCCATATTTTAGCTTGAAATTTGAGATTTCTATCAAACAATTCCATTTACACCAACAAGTAGAGAAATTGATTGAAGGGTAGGATAATACACAGCGACTTGGGAATTCAAGGTCAGTTCAAAGGACTGAAATACAGAAAACACCAAGGACACCTGAATACTCCACCCAAGGCAGATAGAAGTTGTGGATTTGCAGTGCCACCATAATGTAATGAGCTATTTTAACACATGGTGGAGCCTTAGAATTCTAACAGATGTCACAAACTCTCATTAAATTGTCAAACACTTTTCCAGCATCATAGCTCCCATCATAACTGATTATCAAGATATATAGACACATGCACGCACACACATAAATATCTTGATAAGTTACTAGAGAAAGCAGAAAAATGCCTGACAGTTTAATGAGATTTGGGTGAAAGAAAATTCCATATTTTAATGTTTTCTAGGCAGTAAAAATAATTCATCAAAGTTCTAAGACTCATTCAACCTATTCAGCTTGGCTACATTTCTTAAAATACTTTCATAAATTTTGAAGAAAAAAATGCCATTATTAGATACAAAAAAGGTTGCAGTCTAGAAGTTTTTCCCTTTTACCTTTGTTCACTCAGCTCAGCATTCATTTAACTGGTTCTTATTGATGTTTAACTAGGCACACTACTCAACCAGAAACATTTCCCTTACATGCAGGATTGGGTTTAAGGTACTTTAAGATGACAGTAGGTGGCCATTTTAGGATATGGTCATTTTAGGGTGTTGTATTCAAAGACAGCTGAGGAATTATGGACCAATTTATTGATGAGTGATAGTTAAGGGGGTTCCAACAACAAGCGACAAACTTCTTTTACAATGACGATGTTAAAGTAGGAAGAGTTTCTAGTCAGGAACTGAAAATACCAGTATTAATTAACAGGTGATTTTTAGGGGGGGAAAAGCATTGGAAAAGGAAATTTTAATTGTTAACTTAGAAGGTCATTTTAAGTACTGAGATTTGAAAATTCATGGGAGGGAGAAAGAAAATGTTCTGCAAAGTGAGGAGGAAAAGGACTTGTTCCCACCCTTGAGTCCAAGGAGTTTGAGAGCTACGAAGAGCTACTGTAATATCCATTACCTATGTGAGTATGGTACATTTGCTTGGCAAATCTCTTCCACATATATTTGGGCAGGTGATACAACTATAATATGAAAAAGGCATTAAAATATTGTGCATTGCAGAAGAGATTGAGGATTAGGCTGAGCAATTATAGTAAATTACTTCACTTGTGAACTTCAGCACTAGGACAGATCATTGGACTTTAAATTTTGTGATTTTCCTGTTAATTTCTCAAGAAATTCTCTAGCGCAATTATGAAGGCAAAACACAATAAATATAATGACAGACTGGGCGGTGCTTGTGGTTTACAGGATTAGGGCACCAGCCCCATAATACTGGAGGTGGTGGGTTTAAACCGGCCTGGGACAAAAACTGAAAAAAAAAAAAAAAGATAATAATAATGACAACCTAGACAAGGAAGACCATTGAAAGAGATCAAAGACTCCTTCAAAGTTCTGGGCAAGTTTAAAAAGGAGAATGATGACAACATTGATGGGAATAGGAAAGGCACTAGGGAAACTAGTTTTGTTTGGAACTTCTTAGTGTTTGTAATAATTATATTTGAAGGTGGCAGTGGTCATTTAGAGAAAAAAAATCAAAACAGCAATTATAGAACAGTAAGAGACAACATTTAATACTTGTCAGACAGATAACGTAATTATTATTTCAAACTATTTTACCTCTGGACAGTTCTAAAAGGCAAGTACTATTAATAGAGAGACTGAGGCACAGAGGGTATACCACTGGCCCAAGGCCACACAGTTCATCAGTGGAAAAGACAAGACTTGGACCTAGGAGTCTATTTCCAAAGTCCACATTTTTAGCCATTACACTATGATGGAAGGGAATTTAGAGGATATACCCAGAGAACTCTAAGCACACAGGTATAGGGTACTTGGGATACTCTGGAAAGTTAAAGGGCGGCTTCTCCGAATGAGATCGGAGATGAATGAAACCTGAATGAGATTGTTGGTAAACTGCTTTTCATATACTAGTGTACAATTTTGTTTGACTAGTACATTCTTTCCCAAAGAAAATTAAGATAAAAGAAAAGGCAACTGAGAACCTGTTAAAGTGTGTAATAGAGCTCAAGTCCTAGGAGATTCTTTTGGTACTGGTAGTATTAATTTTTATCTGCTCACAGGACTGATCATTTGGATTTATGGAACAATTAATTGAACTAGAAAACAAGACCACCCTGTGTTTGTTCATCTTCCAAATCAATTTTCTCTCTCTCACACACACATACAAATATGTAACAGAATGAAACTATCATCAAAGACACATGGTCAGATCCAAAGTAGATGTGGACTAGGCTACTTCCACTTGTTTTGTTCTGTTTGTATGTATTCAGTCCAGGACTATGTATGATAAGATTGCTAATGATGTTTGCTAAGAATGGTGTATTGATGTTTGAGGTATTTTCTGTAGAGATGGGAAAACCTGACTCACCATAGGAAGAGTCAGATTGAGGTAGAGTAGTATAGATGCAAGTTTCCTGAAAACATTGTGAGAAATATCATTGAGTATGGTACTCGGATGAGGAGTTGATTTATTAGCTCTGGAAGGGTACATGGGAGAAAGGAAGTGAGAGGTTATGAGAGAATGGCCCTCCTGTAATGGTGGGAGAATTCTTGCAGTATATTAGCATTGTTATGTGGTGAAGATCTTGGGATTTCTTGGGTCTGTGCTGTCTAATAGTAGTGGCTGGTCACATGTGGGTAGTAAGTGCCAGAAATGTGGCTAGTCTGAATTGGAATATGTTGTAAGTGAAAAATACAATCTTTACTTCAAAGACTTGGTATCTTACTCATTATTTGTATTTCATTACACATTTAAATATATCAACAATTTGGATAAATTGAGTCAAAATGTTATTAAAATTTAAAATTAAATTTTTACCTTTTTAATGCAGTGACTAGAAAGACTCATGTGCGGCTCAGAAGTGTGGCTCATGCTATATTTCTATTGGTCAGCACTGTTTTGAGTCTTTTCAATAGAGTGAACACATCCCTGGTGGGATGGAGAAATCTATCATAGTGGTTGGTTTGGGTGGTAGGTGGAGATGATAACTTAGGTGGGCAGGCTCAGTAGGACACCAAGGATGCCTAGCAGCCTGGCTTCCTTATTCTGGGGAAAATAAGTGAGGAAAAGGTTTTGCATTTGTGAGATGCAAAGTCTTTTGCATCTAGCTTGAGACAAAGCAAAAAGAGTCAATGATCAGCTTCATGAAGGCCCGGGCCTCTCTGGATCTCTGAGGAGAATGAGGATACAGTTTCTTGGTTGGAAAACAAACAATCCATCACCTGTAGTCTTTACCCCAGACCAGAGAATTGCACATTTGACTGGAATTAAGCTTAATTAACTTAATAAAACCATGTAATTACTTATTCTCTTTTCTTTTCCTAGAAAAGGTACCAGTTTAAGTTATTTTTGCTTTTTATTTTTTGAGACAAGAGTCTCACTCTGTCACCCTAGGCAGAGTGCCGTGGTATCATCATAGCTCACAGCAACATCAATCTCTTGGGCTCAAGGGATCATCTTGCCTCAGCCTCCTAACTAACTGGGATTACAGGTACCCAAC